>CM067514.1:28768942-28858942 GCA_034509495.1 Acestrorhynchus altus
AACCCATTTGAAAAGGGTTCAATATAACACCAAAAATGAGGGTTCTTCAGACCCCTTTGTATGATTATAGGGTTCTTTGCATCATGGAAGGGTTGTAGATGTGTAGAGGTGTAGATGTTTCTATATAGAACCCATTTGGAAAGGGATTGAATCATCAGCCTTTCACCCAATAGCACAGAAGACTAAACTCTGATCTGGAAAGGACTTGATGGCTTCCTGCCTCAGAATCCTGTTTAAGAAGGCAGCATTTATTACATTTAAGACACAGCCTGCCAGTAACACCCAAATTCAGCTGTTCATATGATAACAGAGTGGTCCAGCAGATGCTATTAGGTGAGCAAACCAGATGAGGAAACATCTTAAAGCCCATTTTACTACTACAAGGGTCATTTTTCCACTGATCTCAGAGCTTTCAGATGCACTGTAACAATTCTCAGCTGGAGCTAATAAAGTCTCACAACACACCTGCTGCACCTCCTTCTGGAGAAAGCTGACAATGCAGAATGGCTTCATTTTGAGCTGATCCTGAAGAGGATGGTATGTGTAAGGAAAATCTTAATTACTCAATATTTGATTGAGTCAGGAATCATATATATATGGTCAATATGGGACATTTTGGTTTTGAGGATGTTTCCTGTTTGAAGATTCTTCCTCTATTTCATATAAGGAAACAAACACTAATCCTTAAGCTACACTGTGTGTTGGTGGCACAAGTCATGTTGTCTTGGTCTGCCAGCATGCTTTTTTCCAGTCATCTGCCACCAGATTTGATGATTTGTCCCCCATAAAGCCCTATATGGTGGAGAATGTCCTCTATATAGCCCTATATGATGGAGAATGTCCTCTATAGAGCACTATATAAGGAAGAATGTCCCCCATATAGCCCTATTTAATGGAGAATTTCCTATATATAGCCCTATAAGATGAAGAATGTCCTCTATATAGCCCTATATGATGGAGAATGTCCTCTATAGAGCACTATATAAGGAAGAATGTTCCCCATATAGCCCTATTTAATGGAGAATTTCCTATATATAGCCCTATAAGATGAAGAATGTTCCCCATTTAGCCATATGTGATGGAGAATGTCCTCTATATAGCACTATATAAGGAAGAATGTCCCCTATATAGCCCTATTTAATGGAGAATTTCCTCTATATACTGTAGCCCTATAAAAGAATAATGTCCACTATATGATGGAGTATGATGGAGAATGTCCTCTATATAGCCCTATAAATTATGAATGTCCTCTATATTGCCCTATATGATGGAGAATATCCTCTATATAGCCCTATATGATGAGGAATGTCCCCTATATTGTAAGGAGCCACCCGCACCGTGGCCACCCAGCCACCAGAGGGCAGCCATCTACCAATCAGGGCCACAATCACCCTGATTGAGATCAGGTGTGTGGAGGCTATTCAAGGCTTCCTCATGGCTCACTGGGGGTGGTGTCTTGGGGTCTCTGTGTCGAAACTCTGCTGGAAATTCCTTTGTATTTTCCTCCTTTAAAAAGGAGTGCTGCTTTACTTTCTCTCCTTTGAAAAGAAGGAGAACTTCTCTACTTTTCCTCCCTTGAAGAGAAGCACCTCTCTAGTTTCCCTCCTTAAAAGCTGGAGTGGTTTCCTGTTCACCTTTGTCCTCCTTTTGAAGGAGTAGCTTTGTTTTTTCACATTTTCCCTTCTCACTGAGGAGTGGTTTTCAGTTGGCTCCTCTAGACTCCAGCCAAGCTCACAAGCCGGGTTGCTCACCTCATTTCATGGGCAACAAGTTAGCTCACTCAGTACCATGTTTGCCTCTGAAGTCTTATGTGCCCTAGTAGGGGTTTGAATCTAGTGTCTTATATTTGTTTATCTTTTGTTTATCCATTTCTTCCTTTTCTTTTAAGAGCACTGGTAAATCCTCCACCAGTGGTCTGCTCATTAAATCCCTTGTCATTAAACCACATGAAGCACTTTTCATCACTGACTGGCTGATAAGCCCATATAACTGTCAACTACTCCCACCATCAGTAGTGTAGTGGATTAAGGTCTGGCTTAGCATCTCAGTGGCCAGGGTTCAAATCCCAACCAGCCCAGCTTCCTGCTTTTGAGTTTACCCAGCTTTGACTAGGAGTCAAATACGCATAAGGTTTCAACCCTGGTGGGTGTACATCCCATTTCCCACCTGGGTTGCAGCCCCGTAACACATATAGCCCTATATGATGGAGAATGTCCCCCATATAGCACTACATGATGGAAAATGTCCTCAATATAGCTCTATATGATGAGGAATGTCCTCTATATAGCCCTATATGATATGGAATGTTCTCTATATAGCCCTATAAATGACAGATGCCCTTATACTGCCCTATATGATGGAGAATGTCCTCTGTATAGCCTTTTAAATGATGAATGTCCTCTATATTGCCCTATATGATGGAGAATGTCCTCTATATAGCCAAATATGGTGGAGAATGTCCTCTATAGAGCCCCATAAATTAAGAATGTCCTCTATATTGAGGATTGTACAGCAGGACCATGCTTTTGCAGATCAGCAAACGATGGAATTTGCGTTTGCTAAAGGAGCAGAATGTAAAGGCAAGGGATCTTTATTAAACACAAAACTGAAACGAGACAACCCAGCAACAAAGCACCAACTGGAATTTAACAACCAAGTAAATATAGATAGATAGATTAGATAGATTCAACTTTATTGTCATTGTTCAGTACACATACATCGCAACAAAATGCAGCATCTACCAGAAGTGCAAAATAGTAGCAAAGTGCAAACAAGAACTGTGCAAGTGTGCAGTGTGCAAGCAAGATTAGGCAAAACAGACAAAGAAAAGCTGAAACACCAGAAGCAACATATTGTCACCATTTTGTCCAATGAAATACACGTATCTCCAAAATGTTCAATGTTCTATTGGCCCATTCCTCATGGATTGTTGAACAGTAATTGTTCATGCTGGTAAACTCTGTATATATCCTGTATATTCAGGATAGATTAGAACCTTCTTAAACAAAGCTAAGTGGAGCAGCTCTGGCCTGGTGGTTTGGGAACCAGCCTTGTGACTGGACGATTTGAATCCCTGAACTGGCAGGACATGACTGAATTGTTCTTGAGGAAGACTCTGCTCCCCTGGTGCCATGGATAAGGCTGCCCACCGCTCCGGGAACATGTGCTCACAGCCCCCTAGTGTGTGAATTCACTAGTGTGTAGGTGTGTGTATCACTGAGTGTTTATGGGACCAATTTTCCCAAAATCAGTTGATTTAATCAGTCTTCATGGCTTCAATATGGCAATATGACACACAGACTTCAGAGACCAATGGACTAGTGGCATCTAGTGGCTAATTATAACCCAAGTCCAGTCTAATCTGGTCAACATAAGTTCCAAGAAGAAGTGAAAGGCTGGTCATCTATGTGAAAACGTATATTGTGAACCAGCATAGTGTACATGTTGCTTTCGATTTTGGTCATGCTTGAACATACCAGTCATACTGGTTGACCAGCTTGGACATTCACTTGGACATTTCATTCCCAATTCCAATTCACAATTCATCCCAGAAGTACTGGATGGAGCTCCATCGTTCCAGAGAGCACAGTTCCACTTCTCCATAGCTCAAAGCCAGGGGGCTTTATACCCCTCTAGCCCACACTGGACATTAGGCACGCATTTATAAAGTAATGACACCTGTTGTTTGCCACATTATTTGTGAGTCTGAGTCGAGTCAAGTCAGAAGTCTATTTGTTTACGACTTGTTGACTCAATCTTGAGTCACTAACTCGAGTGCCCATCTCAGGTCATAGGACACCCAATATGTCAGATTAGACCACACTGCTGCAAATCAGTCTCCGAACCCCCTGCTGCTGCCCATCATCGTTAGTCAGCACGACTAATGAGCCGTGAAAAGCAGCAGAACGGAGACAGAGGTGCACAGGAACTCTTCCTTTCCTTCTATTAGCATTCGAAACCAGGACACACACACACACACACACACACATATGCTGGATCTCACATCCTTTAATTTGAAACCCTGCTGCTGCATAAAAAACACCAACCCTGGCAACAGTAGACGGCCTTTCATCTTTTTTTTGGGAGCCGTTTGAATGAGACCCGAGGAATATTCTGCTGGATCCTCCCTTAATCACACTATTCTGCTTTCTATCGAACTGTCAGGCCTTTGCTTCAGACAGGGGATGTTATTATTCATTATGCTTTGTTGGTGTGAATCAGCAGGTCTTACGCCGCGAGTGCCTGAAAGTGCGCTGCTTCAGACATGTTTATCAATTCTAAAAAAAGTGAAGGCACATCACTACAGTAACAGGGCGCCACAGCAAAGATATCAACACCACCTTAGCAAGTGTGACTCTGTAGCAGAATCACAGCATCAAAACTGCCAAGCAAGGAACTGCTGCGTCAAGGAAGCGCACGTTTTTTAACGGTTGGTGTAATGAGGCACGGACGAATGCGTATGACAGATAAAACACAGTTTACATTTTCCGTTACCCTCAGCTGTGGCTTAATCGTTTCAAAGGGATTATGAAGCATCACCCATCCCTTTGAGCCTTCATCTTCCTCCTCCTCCTTCCTCCTCCTCTTGCTTGTGCTCCGGTTCCTGTGTGACAAATGTCCTCAAAGAGCAATCAGCTCTGCCTGTCACATTACACTATGTTAAGTTTGCAAAAGGAAGCCGGGCGTTTAGAAATGTTGCATTTTAATTACACGCCATCAGTGCTAAGAGAAGAGGCCCTGGTCATGATGCAGCCTGACCTGTTCACTCTGAAGAGAGTTTGTCTTGGAAGTTCGATAAGAAAAATCATAAATGACAACGTATTAACTCTGAACCTGAGATCAGCACTTTGCAGGCAGTTACATGATATTTCCTAGACTTTATAACTTATGATAAGAGTAATCGAGTTCGGAAAACAGCTAAAATTCACTCTTTGTGAACTGAAATAAATCCCAGTTTAAAGGCCAAAGGAGCTTCCAGTGCATGTTTACTGCTCCGTCCACGTGTACATGCTCAACCAACATCCAGACCACACTAAAGCTGCAAGCAATCAAATCCTCCTAATCGCTTCAGAATCTAGTAGAAGGTCTTCCCTGGACAGTTGAGACAGTTACTCCAAAAGCAGGAGAAGCTCATTGTAATACCCTTTTGATACGAGCGGGTGTCCCAATACTTTTGTCTATATACTGTATGAAGATACAGAACAGAACTGGCTTATTTTAAGGCTGGCGTGCTGTTTATCTGGCGAAGTGCATACATTTATTGCTTTACGTCTGTTTTTATGGCGGCATATGTCTGCAGTCCAATCTCCAGATACATAAATCTCTCTGACCCTGTTAATGCAAATTCTCAAGCACAGCAGGGGAAACTGTTCTCGGCTGAATGTCTGAATTTAGAATAAGGTAACTTATAGTAAACATTGTGACATCAAGTCTGGCAAACACCTAATCTGCTGTTCTTCTGTTTGGCTCCAGGGGAAAAAGAACGATTCATCGTTTCTCTGGCTTCTCTTTAACACCCGGTAAATCTACGGGAAGGCCTTGTTTTCTTGTTATCGCTGCCTCTTTGGAACCCGGAACGACGGCAATACAAAGGCAGGCCGGGATGAAGCGAGAGACAAAAACAGCCTCATATTACCACGGCATTTAGGATTCAAAATCAAAACGCGTGGCGGTTTCACTGTATCAGCACTTCTCTGCTTCCTGCCTTTGGCAGCCTTTCGCTGGATCTATCCGGAGCCTCGGCATCTCTGAGATTCCCCTTCAGATGCTGCTGCGCGATACGTATGTGTGGCACTGCTGGAGGGCCTGGCACTAATTGATTCCTCCAATATAGCTCCTAAAAGGTCTCATCAGCGGCTAATGAGAGGAGAGATCCACTGAATGCAGAGGAAGGAATGAGGGAAGGATTAGAGTCGAAGGCTTTTTATCAGCGCTTCAGTGCTGCGGGTTAATCTGAACGGAGACTGTGGGGGACGTCTCCGGGACTGGGAGCAATTTGAAAAGTAAATAAAGCAAACGGTGCCGAGGTGTTTGTTAATGGGGATGTTAAGTTTCTCCTCGGGATTGGGTTATTACAGCCGTGACATGACGGAGGTGATGCCGGCACTGAATCCACTGCTGCAGCGTTTCCTTCTGATTTATTCTGCTAGGTTATTTAACCTAGTGTGAAGAAGTTAGGACACCCCATCAGCACCCCTGACTTTAACATTTTGAAAGACATCCACGTGTGATGGAGGTGATATAAGACATATAACTAATGAAATGTCTTTCAAAATGTTAAAGTCAAAGTTAGATGTTTCCACTAACCATCTACCATCTCTGACATCCATCCCACTCCTCCATGCAGAATTCTTTGAGCTATGTGTTGGTTCACCTTTTTAAAGTGTTTTACGTTTTCCTCAAGCCCCCTTTGATAGGATAAAGATTTGGATTCTCTGATGGAAAAAGGCTTGGACATGACAGGAGACTGGACCTGGAAATAAACCCGAAAAATGACAGGACAGGATGGGTTCCAACGGGTTCCTAAACATCATCAAGGACAGACATGAAAAGAGTAACAGATACGGGAACAACTAAACTAGCAACAGAAGGAACATTAACAGAAAACGTTTACAAAACAGGAACAGACAAAAGAACCAAAACAAATGGGGGGTCTGCCCAAGACAGACACAGCCTGGACAGTTCTAGGAGCCAAGACATGAGCAGATGTCCTTAGGATTGACACAGGCACAGAGGCAGCGTGCAACACAGGCACAGGGGCAGTGGGACCACCAGCTCAAAGGTAAGGACACAAAGCACTTTGTAGCTCTGTAATTACAGACTGTAGTTCATCTGTTTCTCTGCAGACTTAATTCTCCTCCTTTCACCCTGATCTTCAATGATCAGGACCCCACAGGACCACCAGTTGCGAGTGGATCAGACCCAGCAGTGCTGCTGGAGTGTTTAAACCCCTCAGTGTCACTGCTGGATTGAAAATAATCCATGCTGTGGGCAGTGTCCTGTGAGCACTGATGAAGGACTAGAGGATGACCACCTCTAGTGGTCATGATTTGCTGTGTAGATACTGGCACATAAAACCACAGTGTTTGAAGGACATACATGGAAATGTAAACTATGGGCCCTTAAATCATCCCAGGGTCAGTCCAGTATGTGTGTGTGCTTAATTATGTATTTAGCCATTTGTGGGGACTCCAATATGATAACAGCATGAACACTGCTGCAGCTTTTATTAGTAAAAGTGACCCCCCCCCACAGACACACACACACACACACACACACACACACACACACACACACACACACACACACACACACACACACACACAGACTCAGACATTGCCCTCAACAATAACACCCACCAACACAAAGACTAATGCAGTTGACTGCCCCAACCACACCATCCACTCTCCCCATCCCATTTCAATTTCCACTGGATACTCAGGTCTGTTGGCAGTTACAATGCAACAGGATAGTCACTCACTTTAGAGTAATTGCACATGAACGTTTCCTCTGTTGCATGTAATGCATAAAAGGTGGTAAAAAGGTAGAATCTCATCTGTAATTCCAGACTCACAGACCCTTCCCCGAATGGATAGGAAGGGAAATTGCCTCGTTACCACGACCTTCATGCATTTCAGATGAGAAAAACTCAAAAATTCACACCTGTTCATTAGACTGATTACCTGGGCCCTCTAGCTGAAGCGCATTTTCTCTGGTGGTGTACAAGACCCCACATTCAGATTCCCCCGTTACTCTCTGAATCAATTTGGAGCACGTCTCAGTCGACTCTCAGACGAGTCATTTACGACATTTCCAGAGATTAGTCGGCTAAAAGGCTCATCTGTGAATCACTGAATACATTAATTGCTTTATTGTCAGATGTAATCACTGTTTGCTGGTATTAGTCCTCCACCTCTCGAGCAGATGAACAATTGATGTTAACAGGTTTATTGAATTGTTTGTTACATTACATTCCAGCATGGGTCGCCTCTGTCAATGTGTTTATATTCATCAGAAAACCCCTCAGAAGCAACAGAATCTAATATCACATGCTTGAGATTTTAGTATGGCCACCTTTGCCTTGATTACATCTTTAACCTTCAGAACCCTAGGCCAATTTTGTGGATGTTTCCATAATTTGATGTACTGTATTTTCCAGACTATAAGCTGCTAGTTTTTTTTCCACGTGTTAAACCACGTGGCTTATAAGGAGGTGCAGCTTTTTCTCCTTGTATATGTTATTTTCCAGGGTTTTTTTTAAACTTCGCGGGTGCGACTTATAGTCCAGTGCGCCTTATGCGTCTGGAAAATATGGTACTTTTATTCTACAAAATATTGAAAACTTATTTATAGGAGACACATACCAGATATTGAAATTTTCAGGAGATTCTAGGCTACTCATATTTACAGAGTGTAACTATTTTTATGAATTTGACAGTGTTTTGATAAAAAATGTTCTTGAGCCCACAATGTATTTTTATTTACTTATGTCTCAGAAATCATGTTGATTGTTTTTAAGCTGGACATTCTTATTATGAATTATTTGTGTGATTAGATTTACAAAAAAAATTATATAATATATATTTATACTATATACTAACTATAATAACACCTAAATATTTGTATTGTTTGTCTGTATCAGTATTATCTCTTCTCAGGACTTTTATTCTGGGATTTGAACACTGTGATCAAAGAAAGAGAGCAAACATTCCCAACCTAACCCGATATCCCACCCCCTCACTGATCAGTCGGCGTCTGTATGCAGTAAACATGCATTGGAAGCTGCTTTGGCATTTAAACTGGGATTTAGATCAGTTGGAAATGTAGCAGTTTTCTGAGCTGAATTACTCACTGGTAGTTGAGTCCACAGCTGCTGACCCTCACAATCACCATGTCTCTACCCTCACTACCTATCAGCTTCACTGACCACACAGGAGCACTTTGTAGTTCTATAATTCCAGACTGTAGTTCATCTCTTTCTCTGCAGACTTTATTCTCCTCCTTTCACCCTGATCTTCAATGATCATGACCCCACAGGACCACCACAGAGCAGCTATTATGTGGGTGGTGGGTCATTCTCAGCACTCAGTGACACTGACATGGTGGTGGTGTGTTAGTGTGTGTTGAGCCGGTACGAGTGGATCAGACACAGCAGTGCTGCTGGGGTGTTTAAACCCCTCAGTGTCACTGCTGGACTGAGAACAGTCCACCAACCAGAAACATCCAGCCAACAGCATCCTGTGAGCACTGATGGAGGACCAGAGGGTGACCAACACGAACTGTGCAGAAACAGCCACAAGGTGGAGACACTCGGTAGGAGTGTCTAATAGAGTGGACAGTGAGTGGACACAGTGTTTAAACACTCCAGCAGCACTGCTGTGTCTGATCCACTCGTGCCAGCACAACACACACTAACACACCACCACCATGTCATTGTCCCTACAATGCTTCTGTATGGTCAGTGGAGCTGGTAACATGGACAGTGAGTATAGGAACCAGGACATAATGTTGTGGCTGATTGGTGTGCAGTGTAAGAGTATGGTGTTTTTTGCATATGATAAACCGTCTCTTCCTCTTCTTAATGCCCTGCTTTTGTGTTCAAGGCTTCTGAGCAGCGTTGCCGAGCTGTTTTTGTGATTAAGTATACGGGTTGAGTCTGAGTGCTTCCCTCTGCTGGTTTTATGAGGCTGTGAAACCGATGCATCATGGAACACAAAACCTGAATGACTGCTGTACACAATGCCAATTTTTTCAGACAAAGATGCTGGAAAGCAAAGAACTATTGATTTGTTCAGGTTTTAGTTGAATAGCGCAGCAAATGGCTCTAATAGAAATACGATTGATCCTGTCCAGACTTGCGAGTGTTTATTGGACTTATAAAAACAGTTTTTCTCCATAATTCAATTATTGAGTTGTAAACAAAGTCATTCAGAGTGGGGGTTTGGGGTGAAATGATGGTTCATTATAGAGAAACTTGGCAACTTGGCAACGGTATGTATCACTCAACCATGCATGGTTCATCATGCTTTATAGAGCCCAAATCTTCCTAAAACCAGGGTCAGTTGGGTCTTAGGGATGGACAGTGTATACGCGACCTTTGGGTGAAATAACTGTCTGTATGGAAGCTTGTAGAGCAGGGATGGGCAATCCTGGGCTGTTTCTTAATATGGATTCTTAATATGGATTCTTGTGTGTTCTTCTGTCCTTGTGTTGCTGCCAAACGTCCTCTTCCAACGTGTTGTCCAATACTCGAAAACACAGTTATCAAGACATTAAAAGTTGCCGGATATTGTCCACATCCTGGAAACCAAGGATGCATCGATTGCTGACTGGCCTGCAAGAATGAATGGAAATCCCCAGCAGGTTTTCTTACCACTGCTGTGCTGATAATACTCAACTCCTCCTTTCTTTCCCACCTCCTGACACCCAGGTTTTAATTCACATCTCAGCATGCCTCGCTGGTGTGTCATCATGGATGATAGACCATCACCCGAAACTCAACCCCAACAAGACTGACTGCTGTACATCAAGAAACCACTGGTCTTCACCGTGGACACCGTACCATTTAATTCAAGAACTTGTTGGTTATTCCAAAGCCTCACAGCTCCAGGCTGTGCAAATTCACTAGTGTGTATCACTGTGTGAGGATGGGTAAAATGTGGAGGTCTAATTCCTGTGCTCAGATGCTTGTTCAGGCTCCCTTCTACCTGGCCTTCCTGTTTGTACCATCAGGTTCTTCAGATGATCCAGAATGTGGCAGTGTCTTCAGTGATTTCAGTGTTCCTGTAGCTGAATATCAGATACAAAACCTGATGCTGGCCTACAAAGCCAAAAAATGGACCAGATGCATGGAAGACAAGCATCCAGACTCTTCTGTCCTGTAACCAAAATGGAAGAATGAACTTCATCTGGGGGTCCGTCACTTGCTGTCTTCAAATGCGGACTGAAGACCATCTCTTTAAAGAGCATTTAACTCATTAGGGCCTATAATTATAGTATGTTTTGTGTGATAAAGTGTAATATTTTGAAGATTTGATATTGAGGTCTCCATTCTGACACTTATTTTTGGCAGCATCTAATCTTGGGGCATCTCTGGATTCCACCTCTGACAAACCAGCTTACAGTGTTTTCTGTTTTTTGGTTCTAATTTCCCCCCATTGTTTGTCCCTCCTATAACCGGCCTATTAAACCTGGCATTTAAGATGAGTTGAATCAAATGAGCTCGCGCAGAAAGACTGACGCTGAAACATCATATAGGTGAAAGATTTCTTCATGGAGGAGTGGGATGACCTTTCGTCCAGTTGATGTCAGAGACGGTAGATGATTATAGGAAACAGGCAATTGACATTATTTCAGCCAAAGAAGGGAATACCAGCTTTTAGGGCAGAGCAGGTCCTAACTTTCACTCATAAGAGATTTGCATTTCTATGAATTAGATTTAATAAATGATTTTTAAAAGGCATTTCCTCGTTTTTATGGGTTTTGTTCTATCACCTCCATCTCTCAATATAGTACAAATGAAGACCAAAAGTCTATATGTTAGACAAAGTCAAAGGTGTTTTTGGGGTGTCCTGACTTTTTCACAAGAAACCAAAGCAACATGGGACAAAAAGTTTAACAGTGCTTTTTCATTCGTTGCCTGTTAGACCACTTTTCTTAGGGTGGTCTTGCAAAAGCAGTGGTTCTCGTGTCTGGATCTGGAAAGTGTTCCAACCCAACTTAGATAAATGTGTCATTAAGTAGCTGCAGTAGTTAATACACAGTTTGAAATGTTAGGGTAGGAATAGCAGTCTGTAGTGGGCCAGTAATGGCACATTCAATCATAAATGTCTACATGAAAAACAAAAAAAATCGAGAGACCAATCAAATGAAAAACATTATATAAGCATAGAAAGAAATGCAGTTTTACATCATAAAAGACAAAAACAATTTGACATTAAAAGTTGAGTTTTGCGTTTTTATAGGCCGTCATGCATTTCAGTCATAAACCGATGAGCTGTGAGGTTGAACCTTCAGAACCCCTGCTTTAAGCAACAAACTCATTTCTGGTTCTGGATTCTGATGCTTTCTCCAAAGACCAAAAATTAATAATACTCTTAGAATAAGATGACCACTCTGTCCAGTAACCCAGCAGTATGCGTCCTCAGAGGCTGTGTCTGCAGCCCCGGACGGCCTTTTGGCTCTTTGATTTCCTCCAAGTTCAGCCTCAATTACTCATTGTTGATTCACCTGGAGAAGAATTGCTGAGGCTGAGGCTTTGACGTATCAGTGGTCAGGTTCCTCCAGAGGCCAGGGCAGCCTTTTTCTGGCTTTCTAGCTTTTCTGGACCACATCAAGGGAATCATTTGAGCAGCTGCTGAATGACTGAAGAAGCAATGGGTTATACAAACACATAACAGCATCACTGTCATTAGAAAGCTCCAAAATGCTCCGTTTAATGGAGAACAGTCGTTTGCTTCTAGACTGTCCACTAGTCAGTGTGGCTTGCTGACTGTGCATTCGAAGAGCTAAATGTCAGACAGCTCAGCTGAATCATGTGTCCTCATTATTTGGTCTCAAGGGATGGAAAAATTCCCTGTTGTTTTAAATTTCTTAGAACTTCTCCTAATTGGTGGCTCACTTTCGTACGGGAGGCATCAGAAACTTTAAATCCAGTGACCCACCTTCATCTTGTGCTTGATTTAACCCTCTGATCCCCAAATCCATCTCTTTGTGCTGTCAACCAAATCCCCAGAGCTGAGCAGGCACAGATATGATATTGATTTGTGAGTTGTGACATCTTCCATAAAATGATAGCTTGTGGGCAGAAGATCCTGATCTGCGTGTGAAGCTGATGGGAAAAATATAAAGGAATGGGCAGAACACTTCAGTTCACACAGAACTACAAGCAAAAGGAGATAATAAATGACACTTTTCAGAGCCATTTAAGTTGTCAGGGGGCACCAAGCATCTTATTTGGCTTATTTCTATAATAAAATCAAATGCTTTCATACAAAACAACATCAGGCTTCTTTGAGACAGATTTGAGTGCATTGAAATTCCATTGGTGTCACCAACACAACTGTTTACTCACTGTCCATTCAATCAGCTCCTCTGACCACACAGCAGCACTTTGTGGTTCTATAATTCCAGACTGTAGTTCATCTGTTTCTCTGCAGACTTTATTCTCCTCCTTTCACCCTGATCTTCAATGATCAGGACCCCACAGGACCACCACAGCAGCTATTATGTGGGTGGTGGGTCATTCTCTCAGCACTGCAGTCACACTGACATGGTGGTGGTGTGTTGGAGTGTGTGTTGTGCTGGTATAGGTGGATCAGAACTGGCAGTGCTGCTGGTGTTTGACCTCAGTGTCACTGCTGCTGGACTGAGAACAGTCCACAGCAAGTATCAGCTGACAGCGTCCTGAGCACTGATGAGGACTAGAGATGACCAACACAAACTGAAACTTGAAAATGAACTTCTGTCTCTGACTTTACATCTACAAGGTGGAGACACTCGGTAGGAGTGTCTAATAGAGTGGACAGTGAGTGGACGCAGTGTTTGGTGTCTGATCCACTCGTACCAGCACAACACACACTAACACACCACCACCACGTCAGTGTGACTGCAGTGCTGAGAATGACCCACCACCCACGTAATTGCTGCTCTGTGGTGGTCCTGTGAGGTCCTGATCATTGAAGAGAAACAGATGAACTACAGTCTGGAATTACAGATCTAGAAGTGCTCCTGTGTGGACAGAGGAGCTGATAGAGTGGACAGTGAGGGCAGAAACAAGGAGGTGGTCATAATGTTTTTAATTTTCTACACTGAGAACAAATTGTTGCACCAAATCAATCTAGTTCTAAAGTGTGCACTAAGTATAACTGTGTCATTTTTCCAACAAAGAGACCTTTTATATATAGTAGCAACCACATAACAACCACTGAACAGAATAACACCTGCATGGCGACTGCTTAACAACCACCTGGAATACTATAGCAGCTGCTTAGCAACAGCCTAGCAACTACTTGGAACAGCATAGCAACCACCTAGCAGGTGCACAGCTGCCACCTGGGGTCCCGTGGCATCTGCTTGCCAACCGCATAGCAACCATATGGAATACCATAGTATTACATAAACACAAACCCTTGATATTGTTGCTTATCACCGTAAAACCATGGATCGCTTTGTAACCACCTGGAATATCATGGCAACCACCAAGCAACTGAATAGCAGCCACTTGGAACCATGTATATATATTCAAAAATTTAGAACACCCAACATTACCATATTACCATATATACTTTACCATGTGTATATATATATATATATGACCCTTAATTGTAGTTAATTTTAAACCAGTAAAACAAATCCATTTTACACACACACACACACACACACACACACACACACACACACACACACACACACACACACAAATATATATATATATATATATTTGTGTGTGTGTGTTTTTTTTTTTTATATTTTGAAACAAATCTGTTAAGATTTGATCGCATCCAGGGCTGAGAGTGGTGAGGTCAGGAAGCCTAGCCTCCACTGGGGATGCTTCATGGTGGGAGCGCGCGCTCTGGGTATATAAAGTAACCCTACCTGCACGAGGAGGAGGAGGAGGAGGAGGTGGGGGGGCACTCCTGCCTCTGCGCGCGCGTGCATTTCGGTATGTTAAGGTGTGATTACGTCATACTAGGTGGAAACAAAGCACCCCCCACCCCCGTCACCTCCCATCACCCTCCCTCCTCTCCTGCACTGTTCAAGGGTCTGGAGAGCAGTCGCGAGCAGCTCTGGAAGGCAGAGCAGAAGCTGAAGGATGTGACCGACTGCACTTGTCCTCCTCTTTTGACGGCCAGCGCACTGCAGGAATGCTAGAGGAGGAGATGCAGACGCCCGCGCGCGCTCACTGCTTGAGCTTCAGCATTCCTGGTCCATAGGACACCCAGATGGGATCGCAGTAGGTGTGTTCCCTCATGAATGCATGACTCAGACCTCGTATGCATGCCTTTTCTTCTCTTTGCATTGACAGAACAGATGTTTGGCAGGTGATGCATGGCTCCTTGTTGTGCTGGAATGGATCAGGTTCTCCTGTAATGGATCAGGTTGAGTTGGAAAGTATGCATAATGTCAGGGCTGAAGAACTCATTGGAGTGTTTTTTGACCCAGTGCTTCATATGCAGCTGAAGACGATGCTTATCTGTAGGACAAAGCAATCTCCAGCCTCTAATCCTCTGTCTCTCTTGCAGGTTATCATCTTCTCTAGATAAGAATCGAGACACTGCTTAGTAATGGATGCAGTGCAAAGTGTGCTTTCCCTCGTCTTGATTTTGGAGGGCTGGCTAAGTACAGCACAGTGTCCTATCAGGATCTGTGCAAATCCCTGTGCGTTCGTTTCGACCTGGTCCACCTGGCAAAGCTGAGGAGCCTGCTGTTCTACACAGCTTGTCTGGACCCGAGTTTCCCTGCCACCCTGTTTAAGGACAAGATGAGGTGCTAGGTTGAACCAGCATTCCAAGAAGATGATGGTGGCTGCTGATATTGTCACCATGTTCAACCTCATCCAGATGAATGGTGGCATGGCTAAAGACAAGCTGCCAATGAGTCACCGACCCAAGTTTCATAAGAACCAGTCCTTCGAGTCCTGCAGGTCTGATACAGATGTCTACAAGTACAATGACTGTGACAGAATTTATATGGCACACAGAAGAAGTCATCATGTTTCTCGGGTATCGCCTTGCCCTAAATCAGAGTGCAACAACTGTCAGCCATTCATACCAACCTCAGACCCCAACTTCCTCTTGGGAGTGAACAAGGATCTGAAATGTGAAGGCAGCTGTGAATGGTTACAGCACTCTGCCTCCATCTCCAGTGCCAGTCCTCCTCCATGTGAGATGCAGAGCACCTACTCCCATGGACATTGACAGTGAGTCCACCGATCCAGGACTCCCTGCACATCAAGTGAGCCTTTCACTGTGCACTCGTGCGTGCAAAAGCGGAATATTTTCAAGGAAGATTTCCACAACCTTGTTGCCTTTTCGCCCCACGTGATTTCCACGGAGTCAAAGTCCAGTGCCAGAGGCAGTGGAGACTACCACAGGAGGGAGCTGCACAAGCCGCCCACCTTCTTTAATCACAGCTTCGAGCTGCCGTACAGCAACCCTTACTTTGAACCTGTAAACTCACCCATTTCGAGAACAGGTCTCGAGTGAAGCAGAGTCTGGTGAATGACTTTGTCGTATTTTGGGCCAGCAGCGGTCACGAATGCCAGCCTCAGGAGACTACAGAAGCAGAACAGGCAGCCAACTTCCCTTCAAATCAAGAGTTTAAGCTTAAACACGGAGGAGGGTCCTGACTTTGAGAGGTCCTTTTTGAACAGCAAGGTGCCAAAAGACAATCACCGCCATAACATCAGCACCATGGACAATGACCAACACTTTCAGTGTGCCAAAGAGAAGTCCACAGCCTCTCCTGCAGGATACTCCAAGAAGTCCAATGGACCAAAGATGAAGGAGATGTCATCCATTGCTTAACGTTCCTAGTGTTGAAAAGAGAGAAGCTGGTAAGAGGTTCAAGGACAAGAGTATCAATTGCCCATCAATTCAGGCTTCTACCATAGACAATGGCCTTAGTGTAGGAACACAGACGGACCAGTCTGAACAAAGGAAACTAAAAGATTACAGCGCCCACAATAAATATGGAGAGAGGCCTCCTTTCAAACATGTGGAGGAAGACAATGAGATTGTAAGTGATGACATTAGTGACATATTTAGTTTTCTGGATGATATGAGGTGTGTGTGGTTCCTTGGAATCGCAGTCATCCTGCTACAACAACAATAGCTCCATCTACTCCAAGGTGACCAAGTCGGATGGAGAAAGCTCACCCAGAAACTGTCTGATCAAACTGGGCAAGTCTGCATTAGGCTGAACCGCCTGTTCCCTCTCTGGAGGAATTCAGATGATGAACTCCAAGGCAGTGTCACAAACTGGTCCTCAGGATTGGTGAGATTGAGAAGAAGCTTGAATCCCTCTCCGGAGTGCGTGGGGAGATTTCCCAAGTCCTTTGCAAGCTCACCAAGCTGGATGAGAAGATTCAAGAACCTGAAGCAAATGGGAAATCCAGTGAGGGCGGCATGACGCCACAGATCCATAAGGACGTGAACCTGTCACCTCACGTGTTTCAGTGCCACACCACAGGGCACAATGTGAAAGTGGACACAAACACGGAGTGGTGCTGCTCAGATGCCAGCGGCAGCGAAAGCCTGAGAGTGAAAGCTCTAAAAAAGAGCATGTTCACCCGCAGGTCGTCCAGGTCACTGACAGAGGAGAACAGTGCCACTGAGTCCAAAGTGGCCAGCATCACTAACTCACCTAGAGACTGGAGAACTGTCTCCTACTCTAGCCATCCTGGGGAGGAGATTAAAGAGAAGGACAGGCACGGAGAAGGCAGGACAGACACAGGAGAAAATAAAGAGGTAACAAATGTAAGCTGTGTTGTTTTTTGTTCCTGCATGCATCATTTTGGTCTTATTGCAATTTCTTGGAAACTCACTTTCCAGAAATTCAGTACACAATCACATTATGTAAGACATAGACCTTGAGTGGGGATATCGCTGATCTTAAAATGATCCATGGATTTCTCAAAATATCAAAACTACATCCTGTGTAGTCTTCTGTATCTTCCTGTAAAACACTGCCTGACAGCACATGTTTTTGGTGGTGAGAACTTCTGTGGTCTGTGGTGCAGCCTGAGTACAGCAAACCAACAATCCCTTCTCATTTTATTATCTCAGAGAGTAATGGTGCCTTATAGTCCACGTTAATGAGCTGAAAAGATAAATGAAGTCAAATTGAACTTTACTAATTTGCATGAAACTTTGGAATAATTTGTAATGTGAACTTTCCACCTCAGATCTCTCATCAACAAAGAGAAGCATCACAAATCCTCAATATAAATGAACTGATAAAAGATTGTAGGATCAGGTTTCTGACTCAATACTACTATGATCATCATGTCCTTGAAGCTCCTGATGTGGTTTAACAGGCTCTAAAGATAACTGAAGTGGATCTTGACCTGAAGTGTGAGTTCTCAAAGTATCCCCGTTTTTCAATTCTAAGATAATGACATATACTCTCTGTTTTAAATGAATGCATCTAATTCTTAAGCTTGACTCCATGGCCCTTATCCTCGATTCAATACAACTTTGGTGTGATATTCAGACACAATAAAGATATCTATTCTATCACATTATTTTTTCCTCACTATCTTCAGTACTGAGTTCTTTTTCCTGTTCCTATCCTGATTAACCTAGAAAAATATTACATTAATATTAATTAATTAATTTTCCTTCTAAAGGGACTTTACTCCAAAAAGCGTTGCAGAAATATGTGACTAACCTAAACAAACAGCCCCCAAAAGCCATTTATATCTATCACCCTGAATTTCAGGAGAACTGAGACAAAATAGCAGTATTTGAATATAACAGTATTAAAATCTGTTAATAAACAACATCTGTGAATAATAAAAGTCCGCTTTCCTATGATCAAATCCAAATGAGACATTTTACTTTATTCAACTGACAAAACTCTTGTAGCGTTAGGATAATATATATATATATATATATATATATATATATATATATATATATATATATATATATATATATATAAAATGCTCCTCTCAATGAATATATATATATATATATATATATATATATATATATATATATATATATATTCATTTATCTGGACATGTTCATTTGAAATACATATCTAAGTGTCTAAACAAAACCTTACAGGAAACTGGCATTATTTTGTTCTTTGTCAAAAATTGATTATTAAATTAGTTAATAAATGATATCTGTAAATATTTACAATCACTTATCCTCCACCAGTCAGTTTAAAATAATCTTGGAATAATATTCGTCATCAATATCACTAAAGCAATCTAATCTGGAAAGTTGGACATTATTACACAATTTTTTGAACAAAACTCTTGTGTAACGATTAAGTTTACTGTTGATATGAATCGATTAATGGGCATCGTTTTATAGTATTTGACGATATGACTTGATATGATAGTGTTCAACTAGTTTGTCTTTCTTTGCTGGACATCAGTAATTTATCGAACAGAAATTCTGTTATTAATGTTAATGCGTTAATATTTAACATTATCGGTGGTTTGAATTCAGCTCAGCCGTCGACTTCTCTGATTTTAGTCTATTTATTCTATTTTATACTGTTATTTTTGGCCTTAAATAACTATAATTATTAAAATAGCTCTTATCAGTAGTAATATCTAATTGATGGAAAAACATGTCAAAGTTTTGATCTTTGACCAGAATGTCTCATTATATAATCTACTTGAGGGTTTTACTATTAATCATTTTCAAAGTTGATTGTGATTTCAGTTAAGTATTAGTGAGATCAGGATGTATTATGATGTGTCGGTATGATCATGTTTTATTAAATATCTCTAACCCCGATCATCATTTTGAATTGATTCAGTTTGTATGTTTATTTTCTCCATAACATTCAAGTTGAACGGCTGGAGTTGACCCACTTAGCTCTTGACCACAAAAGTACATATTTTCATCTGAATTTGCTGGTTTACATGTACAATGAGCTGGCTGGTGTCTCTGAGCAAGCTTGTTGAACAGCCTGGTCATACTGGTCAATCAACATGACAGAGATAACCAGACTAATCATTTATCCTAACCAAGATCATTGAACTGCATGTGCAAAATGACCATGCTGGTTGACCAGTATAGCAAATCTATTCAACTAAATGTACTATGCACACAATTCAGCCAACTTAGTGAAGTTGGCCTTGCTGGTACACCAGCTAGTTCATTAAACTTGAAAATATCCACTATGTTGGTTAAGATCTAAGCAGGTTTACATGGATTAGGAATGTTTTTACTGGGATGACCACCTTGATATATATATATATATATATATATATATATATATATATATATATATATATATATATTGATATATCAAGATATACTTTGTACAGATATAAAAAAATGGCTTCGTTATAATATTGCATTTGTGTGGGAATGGTTTGGTTAAAGTAGGGACGATCTTAGAAACATCGTTTTCTGCTGTAACAGATAAATATTGATACTTTCTTAATGTTTTCATCCTATTTTATATCACCATTCGGAGATACGTTTTTAGTTGTATGGCGCAGCCCTGCCTTGACCATCATAAAACCAGCTTAGACCATTTGAAATGAGTTCCCAGGAAATGGTTTTCAGCAGGGCTATCCACAGATAACACAGTTGTTTTTGTTGTTGTTTTTTCGATTTTCTGTTTATTGGGCTTCAAAAATTAACAGTATTTAGTGAGCAATAATTAGCTGACACAACATCTATGCAGCTTAAAAACGTTTCTTTTTTCTCTCTCTCTCTCTCTCTCTCTCTCTCTCTCTCTCTCTCTCTCCTCCATCTGGCCGATTGCCCAAGTGGAGGGCAGCCAGTTCCTGTGCCGCTCCCCTTCTAGCGCTTCTCCTCTTTTGGGGAGTTGATGAGTGTTGCACCGCCATAAATCCTTTCTCTGGAGTCTCCCAGCCTCTGATTCATTTTTCTGAATGGCACCTCGGGGAACCGATACTTAATCAAAACTCTCGAACTGTAATGCAGCAGGGAGAAACTAATAGTTTGAGTTTCGCCACACTGTCTTTTATGGATGTTTTTGGCTAACGGAGCGTCAGATGCTTGGGCAGGGCTTATGTAATACAATAATAACATGTTTAGTTTCCTTTATTGAAAGGGTGTTTAGAGAAGGACAGATGTTTTTGTAGAGGGTCTTGAGGGTCCTAACTCAGTGCATTATAAATGGGCCTCTGAGTGCTTCACTGCTGTGCACAGATAGGATTCAGCTCAGCAGCAGAACAGCCCACAGGACAACAGTGGGTCAAACTTGGCTTCACATTATTTGTTCTCATACTGATCACATTCTGTCTCTCTCTCTTCCTCGCTCTTTCTCTCTGGATGTGTATAATGTTCTCTTGTTTGTGTACATGCCATGTGAAAAAGTTAGGACACCCCATTAACACCTCTATTCATGTAGATATTCCAACTCCTCCGTGCAGAATTCTTGGCACAGAAGGTCTTACATTTTCCTCAAGCCCCCTCTGATACAATAAAGATCTCATGGTGGTTTCTATGATGGAGAGATCTCCAGGCCCTGCTGCAGCAAAGCAGCTCCAAACCATGACACTTCCACCCCCATGCTTCACAGGTATGAGGTTCTTATGCTCAAATGCTGTGTTTGGTTTGTGTGACATGTCTTCTGTTACTGTGGCCAAATACTTCAACCTTTGGAACCATCTATCCAAAGCACAATGTTTTTTGTCTAGATGTTCAACCTTCTTTATATATACATATCTCTCTGTGTGTGTGTCTGTTAGTATTGTGCTTACAATCTCCAGTAATTGTACAAATACAAACAGACACACTGTAACTCTGTCTTTTTCCTTGACCTCGAAAAGCCCCAGGCTGTTGCTCTGTTCATCTGATGAGCCAAACGCTTTCTGGGAGCAGCTGAGCTGTCTGAGTGTGTGTGAAGACATGAGCGAGCTGTCATCTGCAGCCTCACTCAGAACACAACATCTTCTCCTCAGCAAGCCGCGCTGCTCGAGAAGCTGAAACACAAACTGTTCCTGGAGCTGAGGCGAGGCTGCGGTGAGATGAGCCTGACAGACGGCTGCACTGTCGCTCAGAGCAGTGCGAGTTTAAAGAGCGCTCCGCAGAACCGACAGAAATAGAACAGGAGCGACCTAATCTTAAGGATACAAATCAGGGAGTAATTAACATTTAGCTATTAATTAACATTCTTCGTACACTTTTAAAGGATTTGATGTCAGAATATGAGATTGAGTTCAACGTTCCCTCAGGAGATAGCTTTGGTAGGGTTTGGGGTGGCATTAGGGGTAGTTTCCTTTGCTATGCAATACTGTACTTAGTTGAGTCCTTTTACTGCTTGCAGTGTTATTATTGCACTATGTTCTCCAAGCACTTTATTAGGAACTAAATACAGACCACCAGCTCAGATAGCTCCCAAACTGCTTCCTGGGTGCCATGGATAGGCCTGCCTACTGCTCCGGGCAAATTCACTAGTGTGTATGTTTCACTGCATAGATGGGTTAAGTTGTATGCTTATGTTTACATGAGTGTTTGAGGTGCTAAACATGGTACTTGTTGATGGATAAACAAAAAGAGCCAATCATCTTGCTGGATGACCTATAAGCTGGTCGTGTTTTTGTCTGATTTTATTGATGATGTAAAATATGCTTTTGAATCTGACCTTCAGTTTTGAGTTTTTTTGCTCTCTTCCCGTTCATATCAGCCTTTAGGGTTTTGGCTTCCGTCATCTGCAGCACTCAGCTCATGCACGCAGGCAAAAAGATGCATGAAATCTGACCCTATTTTCATGTCACATGCCCACAAATCAGATATGTATCCAATCTAGGACCACGTACGAAACTTTAAACGATCCGTTTAAAGGCCTGAAAAATCATATCTGGGTTACATTAAGGCAAAACAATGGATTTGAGTCACTTGGTAATGTGATGATGGAAGAATGAAAACTCAATATTTGAATCCCATTTATAGGAAAACCTTCTGATCAATAGGATCAAGTCGAGTTCACAAACCAGCATTGATTTAACTGTGTAGCATTTATTTTCACATGTCAATCAAAAGTATGCAACCTGTATTAGGACTGTTTTTGATGACATATTCACAAAGACAGTTCAAGCCAGACATCACTGGTCATCGTAACAACCCACTGTGATGTCTACTGTAGGTGGTAATGCCTTTAATGACGTATAGAGCACAAGTGTTCAGCCTCACTCACAATTGATACAGGTGTGGGTGTTCAATCTGTCCCCTGAGGTAACGCCACTTCATACTGCTTTCCCCTGATGTTTGGCATGTCAGTGTATTTCCCAGTGGTTTGTGGAATTATTAAGACAGTTCCCGTGACACTGACAGCTCTGGAGTTCATCTGGAGATCAGAGACTTTCCATTTCTATATGTAACTTGACGTTACTCCGCCTCACTTACCGTATCCTTGGTTTGAAAAGGCAGTGTTCTTCAGAGAGCCCTTGTCTCATACCTCCCTCAGAACCTCATCCAAAATGCAACTGTCCTGAAGGCAGATCTGCCCTTAGAACAACCTTTATCTAAAAGTCTCTCTTCTCCTTTCAGAGCTGCTCTACCTGACATCCTCAGCATATGCTGCAGTAGATTGGGCTCCGTGTTGCATGTTGATTAGACTCAGCCGGCTTTTCAGTGCGAGTGCTGAGCTGGGCCAACGTTCTGCAAACCCAACCCCCATCACACCCCCACCACTGCCTTCTGTGGTCCCTCATGCTGTCTTTTTTAATTTGCACCTGAGTCCAGGCAAGGCAGAGCTGGTAAAGGTTAGAGTAACACCTCATTGGCAGTGTTACATTTGGCACAGGACCACGGTTCAGCCTGAAAGGAGATGCCCTATTAAATGTTCATGAAATGAAATTCATTCAGATCTGAGGGTCAGAAAATCTTCTCAAAGCGTTTCGTAAGCAAACTAAAGACAATTTCAAAAAGTCTTAAAGAGTCTTAAAAGTGGCCTCTTATTCTTAAAGAACATCTTACCTTTATTAATCAATCCTTAAACGATTACACAAGGAACTTGATTTGTCATACACTCTTTATAGAACCTTCTGAACAGGTTCTGTACACGAGGAACTTAATGGTCCTCATTTCTGAAATCTTAAAACCTGAGCAAATTGCAAGTAAATTATGAGGAAAATGGACCTGAAATCCACCAGATTCATGAACACTGCATAAGCAACACATTTAGATCCAGTGAAAACGATGTATCTCCATTTTTGCCCATTTTTCCTCCATTGTATGAATCTATAGCTGCTCTGTACACTATGTAAGTGATTCTGGATGAACCGACCAAAAGAAATGCTCTAAAATTACTTTTAATTACTCTTATTTTACTCTTATTACTCTTTATTTTCAAGTCCACTCAAAGTAAGAATGTTTTCGACTTATCCTGTAAAGTCACTATTTTGGAGATGTTTTTTTATTCCACAGCGAGGATATGCTAATGAATACCAGTGGTCTACAGCCCAATCCCAGGGGGAAACAGTGGTCCATACTGGTTAAAGCACTTAAAACAATAAAAGTCTATGAAGAAAAAAATATTTTGAATAAGTGAAATATATATATATATATATCTCATAAAAAACAGAAATCCAGAATCTCTAAACAATAGAACATTTTATTCAAATTGGAATAGATTACTAATCACAGTATCAACTTTAAATCAGAAAAGCTTGAAATATATCACTTTAAATCTAATGAATATAAAATATAAAATGATCCAAAAACCTTTTTCACAGTATTCTAATTTTATTAGATGCACTAGTATAAACATTAATAGAAATGCATAAATAATATCACAGACGTCTCACAAGGCAAATTAAACAGTATCACTTTGAGTCAATGCAGCCGCATCATCTGCACATAAACAGTTTCATTTGTTTGCGGGCCGTTATGCTTTCAGGTTGGCCGTGAGTTGCAAAAAGCTGAGAAGCCCCTGGGTCAGTAGTGTTTGTGGATGATGTGATTGCTGAGAGAAGATGTCGGTATCAGCTTTAATTTCTGCTTAGATTTAATCAAATGCTGTCAAACCTAAAAACAACCCGGGGCCTTGGGACTGTTTCATCAGTCCATGGTTATAAGACAAACTGATGTTGAGTTTTGTGTTAAAGTTGCTGTTTGTGATTCAAAAGAAATGAACCCACCTGTAATAGAAGTGAGGAAGGAGAGAACGTGTGGGTTGGATAGTAAATTAGAAGTAAGAAGGGTTATATCCCAGTAGGCAGGGCCTTGGCCCACTCAGAGGGGGACTTTTCCTGTGGCGAGCTTTTATTTGAGATCATTTTGGATCATTAATGTCGGCCCAGTGATCTGAAAATGAGAGCACCTCTACTTCTATGACCACATCAACAGCCAAAGATCCAGGTTTCGATGTAGGTTTGGTTCAGGAAGATTTAATGATCCTGCCATCTGCCCACTCACAACTCACCATAGCATGTGTACTCATTCTGTGGGTGTTGTTTCTTGACATCTTTTCTGCCATTTTCTTAAAGTTGCACCATATAAATTTCTCAACTGTACCCTGTATCTGTATCTTATATTCATGCTTTCCGTTGATGTGGGCTCACATCTACTGACTGAAATCCATCCCTGCTTGGTCAATGGCAGTGTTAATTAAACTGCAATGTGGTTATTTATATTTTACACCCTTTGTTTCCAACTCTTGCCTCGGGACCATTTGTCAGTCCGTGATAAAGCGAGTCAGGCTCCAAATCGGAACAATGAATTGGCTCATATTGCAATCGCACGTGACCACCGTTAAGTGACTGTGATATCATTGGTACACCAGTTTCAGTTGCAGATATGCTGATACCATGATTCTGCTCTTGACCTGTCAGTATTCCAGTACCACTACTATTCAGTATTTCAGTACCAAAACTCAATATTCTAGATGGATAGAACCTTATTGATACCTCTGGGTGGGTTCCCGCAGGGAAATTAAGATTCCAGCAGCAGAATATATTGAAAATATAGAGAATTTATAATATAAAAAATATTTGAAAAGTCCAGCAGGAGAAGTGTTGCACATTATTATTGCACCTCACTTTACTATTATTGCACATAGTCCAGTTTGTGTTTTGATGGTCAGGTTACTGCTCATTCCCTTCCTCTGTCCACCCAATACCCCCCCCAAAGAGACGTACACTATGATGGCATGAGGGACAAATGAGTTTTTAAGTCTATTGGTCCCACAGTCTGTATCAATGAACAGGATATGTCAGTAGGTGTGGGCTGGAGCATAGTCAGTATGGGTGGGGTTGTGTTCAGTGTAGTGTCAGCCTGTGTGGGGTGGAGCAGTTTAGTTCTCTGACTGCATCCGGGTAGAAACTGTTCATCAGTCGAGATGTTCTGTGCAGCACAGCCTCCTTCCAGGAGGAAGGAGTGGTCAGGACACTCTCCACCACATAGCTGTAGAAGTACCTGAGGATGTTTATGCCCAGGCCTGCCCACTTCAGCTTCCTCAGGTAATACAACCGCTGGGGGGGTTTCCTCTCCTTGGTCTTCTGGACATTGAGAATAAGGTTGTTGTCCTCTACCTCTCTCCAGTACACTGACTCGTCAACGCCACCACCACTGTACCATCTGTGAACGTCTGAGATCACTATTCAGTATTTCAATACCACAACTCAATATTCCAATACCACATTAGAACACTTCACTTGTTATTTTCATAACAATCAGTAATCTAGTACCTCCACACATTAATCTAGCTCACACTTTCAGTACTCTAGTACCATCAATCTCAGTCTCTGCTCTTGGTCTTAGGTAAACGCAACGACTGTATGTAACTTTATACTACAGTAGTTATATTAAAACAAACTTTCTAAAATGATTTTATAAAGCAATATAACGGGTTCCACTATTACAGCGAGTCAAAGTACTAGGACTGTTAGAAACATCATAGAGATTCATGCCAATCATTGGTCAGTTTGTCTGGCACATATTTTAAAGGATTAACAGCTGACTGTCCAGATGTTTGAGCCCCTCCAAAACAAACTGACACCACAAGGACACAATAAACGATACTACTTTATTAAAATCTTATTGGCACATTGTAAATTCCCATGGTTAGCTGGCACATAGAACGTCCTGAACTCATTGCTATGGCAGTTTGGAACAGAAGGTGCTCTTGAAAAAGATGTGAGATGTTCTCTAGTGCACAGAGGTTATGACAGCACCCTCTTCTCCACCACAGACATCAGGTTCCCAAGAATTTGGCAGTGTGGAGCCTACATTACACTCTAATCAGTATATGAATGTGAACCTTTAATATTGCAAAACCACCATACAATATTCTAGTACCACTTTTAGTGTTGCAGTACCATAATACTGTATTCTAGTGTCTAGCATCTCTTTTCTAGTACCACCAATCAGTGTTCCCGGATACAATGCCATTCAATATTTTACACCCCCAGGTTGATAGCACGAGTACCCCCATTCAGTATTCTAGTACCACTTTTAAAGTCAGTGTCACATTTTCACTTGGTCAAATACCACCATTAAATATTCTAGTATTCTAGTATCCTTCTGTATTCTAGTACCCCATTTCAGTATTCTGGGACCATCGTTCAGTATTCCAGTATCACCAGTGTTCTTGCAATGTGTGTCAATAGTCTAGAACTTTAATATCACTTCATATTTTAGTTCCATTATTCAGTAGTTTAGAAACACCAGTATGCAAAAGCCACTTTAAAGCCTTTCTAGGACCCATAACATATCCCAGTCCCACTATTCCCCCAATATCCTGGTACTTCGGTTCTGTGTTCTAGTACCACTAGAATATTCAGTACCACTATTCAATGCTTTTGTGCAACCATCCTTCCCAGTAGTGTTACAGTAATGTTAGTGGAATAGAAATGTATTTTCCATCCTTATGTCTGAACTCTAACACATATCACCCTTTGTTTTCTGAACAGCGTAAGAGGGAAGAACACTGTAGCGAGTCTTTTGTAAGGCCTGCAGTTTGGCTCAAAGTGCTCATATATTACAGGAGAGCTGAAAATAAGTCTTCCAAATTAGTCGTCAGTCATTGCCTGCACTGTGGCTTTTACTGTCTATTGAATCTCGTTTTTGTTCCTGCTTCATATCCATCTTCTCCAGAAACCAATAAGCTGATTCTCATCAGTCAAGCAGGCCAATTTACACTGCAATTTAAAACCCTTGGCATGTCACTGTTCCCTGCATGTTCACAATTTGTTTCCAGCCCTGCTGTTATTCAGCCCATTGGAGTTGGCTGTCTGTTCACTATAATCTGAGTCCTTTTGCATCTTCCCTGCTAAATAATGTCTGACTGCATTGTGGATTCAGGGTTCAGACTTTATACACGTACCCCACTAATCGGCCGATGCCACTGTAACCATATAGTCACTGTTATTCACTTGTCAGTGGTTTTCACGTTATGGCTGATTGGTGATCATATTATATAAACTCCTGTCTCTGATCAATACGAGAGATTATTGTTGAAACCCTGTTAGAACAGATGCAGGTAAACAGAGATACAGTAAAGAGAAGAAGAATAGTGTGAAGAACAAAGCTTGGTTCTCCTGGACGCCCCCAGCCAGTGCCTGGATATGTTCAATTCCAACAGCAGCACACCTGATATACCATCACTAAGCACTGTTTTACCAAAGCAGGTGTTGATGAGACTCAATGAGAAATAATACTAGACTCCCATGAGGAGCTCTGGAGATGTTTAATGAACACAGTGATGGAAAACCACCACTTTCTGTAGGAACATTATTAGTATTTATTCTAATATTCTCAGAAAAGGAGCTTTAAAACCTGGCACAGTTACTGTACATTTAAAAATGTTTTTTTGATTGAAGGGCACAAGATAGTTAGACATGATGTAACTCCCAGTCCATCTGGACCATTTTCATCTTAAACCTAACGGAGGTAGGGTACAGAAGTAGCATTGTACTGCTGGACACCAGCAATAACGCTTCAGACTGACTTCCCAAAGGTAACTTCCAGAATAAATAAAATATCATAACCTTCCATCATTTCCCCAAAGATCCCATAATCGCAGTAAGGATGCCAACTGTCCAGTGATTCACGTGATTCCAGTTTTCACTCGGACAGTCTTCCTACAAACCACATTGGTTGAGTGAAAACCAGACGGGCAGCAACCCTATTTCCAAGGCCAGCTTCATGTGAATCACCTGTCTGTTTTTTTAATACATAGCTGGGCATCCCCCAGTCAAATGTGACTGGTTTTGACTTACATGAGGTTGGCAACCCTACCAGCTTTAACCCATAAACTGGCCTCGGCATTAGGGTTGACACCAATTCGTTTTTCTCTCGACCTATGAGGTTTTCAGGAAGACCGTCCTAGTGAAAACTGGGAGCAAGGCTATTGCCAAGGCCAGCTTAATGTAAATCCCTTGGCTGGTTTTGGCTTATTTGAAGGTGGAAGCCCTACTTGGGTACTAGCTGTAGTCCATTAAGTCTTGTAAAGTAGTGCCTACCCTCCAACTGGTGCCCAGCTCTGCTGGCAATTGTAAAATAGCATCAGGCCATGATTCCCTCAAGTACCTTACTCTGATCAGTTAGGTTGGGAAGCTTCAAACTTCTGTTATGCCTTTTCCAACAATGTGGAGCAGGTTCCATTCCGGTTCACAAACCTAATTTTGAACAGTTCAGTGCATTGCCCCAAACAGAAATAGGTTCTGGAACCTGAAAGCCTGAAGATTGTAGTAGGTTTTTCAGCTTGAATTGCGGTGCAGCGTCATATGTCGATGATGTATTGGTGGAAAAGCTCTGCGATATCGTTTAGTCATTTGAAACCATTTCTGCGTTTGTTGTTTATGAATTTTCTTGACACTGTGATGTAGTTTTTAATTGTAGTTCATTCATCTATGTAGTTCTTGCTGGTTGTGCAGGAAGGTTATGGTTTGGTTTGGTGATTATGATTTGTCTACTTTTGGGTTTCATTTAGTTTTGGTTTAGAACAGATTTAAATGACTGTTTTATTATGTATTAGTCAAATCTGATTCATGCCTGCTCTGTCACTGTTGGGGTCCGGTTAAAGATCGTACCCCCCCAGGCCCATCAACAGTACCAGGCCCAAAAACATCTAAACTGTTGGAGAGAGTATTCTGTGTGGTGCTTGATTGACCTTTTGAGAATCCTCTTTGTAACACAATGCTTTCTGGAAACCCAGCCATGGTCACTGCACAAATATCCATTACTGTAGCTGTGGACAATGAACTTGTGAATAGAGTTGGAGAAACCTGCACTGGCTTTTGAAATGTCCGAAATCTTCGAAGACCTCAAAGGTCAGAAATGAAAATGTAGGAATAAAAAAATAACACTGTGCCAGGAGTGTAAAATTAAAACTCAATAAGATTCAATTAGAGGCAATTTCCTCAAGACAAGGTCCAGAACATTCAGACCCATATCCTGTCTATTTTATATCACCAACATCTGAGCAAGTACTGAATTAAATCAAAGTACATTTACAGTTTCACAATATACAACAACGTTTCAGTCAAGTTTAAAAATATAACCCAAGCGTTTGAAAAAATCCTGCATCTTAAAATAAAGAGCTTAATAACTCTTCTTGTAGTGGAGCTCCACTTTACTGCTTTAATAATGGCCACGGTGTGGGAACATTATTAGTCATAATGGTTTAGAACTGGCTGTGGGAAGATTAAGTCCATTCTGGAATTAAAGCTCAGTCCTTGCTGTGCTTTTCTCCACCGTGAGAATGATCTTTACTTGATATTACTTTTCCATTATCCCCAGAACTGTGCTTTCTAGGAGACACCTCAATAATCAACTCAACAGAAATCCCACTGCCCTACTCACAGCTCTAACCATCCTCATGAACTGGAAATCAAAAACACATCTCTATCAGTCACTGGAAAATTGAACTAATTAATCATAAATGGGAAAAATATCTGCCCAAAAATAAAAACTTTGATTCAATCTGGACACCAGTTATTAATTTCCTACAACAGTAATCCACCAGATCAACACCAGGACAAGAGATAAAGCGAGATCCTGAAATTCAGATCCTCCATCCAGCATCTCAGGAAGGAATACATATATAAGCTTTTCTATCCCAATTTTCCATACATATCCCATACAACACTCCCGACACTAGGAGAGTGAAGACAAGCACATGCCTCCTCTGGTACATGTGAAATCAGCTACTGCCTCTTTTCAAACTGAGGAAAGCGATGGGTCCCCAGCTCCGATACAGCAGCAGACACCTATACCAACCAGTATCGCTCTGGATATCACTGGTGTCATCACGCAATACAGAGAGAGCATGGCCAATTGCTGTGTGGGACTCTTGGAGTCTGAAGAACCTTTGAAAGGCTCGAAGAACCTTCACTTATTGAAAAGGATCTTTACCAATTTAAAGGTTTTACACAGCTATGCCTGTCTATCAAAAAGTGATTCTTCGGTCATGGTCCCGGAGTATCACTGCCTTACTTGGTTGAGTTTTTCTGCTGTAACACTCCCAGTTTGGCTCGGTAAGGGCTCGTCAGTCTGTTCATTAGTTGGATCAGGTGTGCTGAAATTAGGGAAAACTCTAAAACAAGCAGGACATTGGTTCTCCAGAACCAATTACATCGGCAGCTACATTTAAATACAGCAAGGAAGTGCATTTACTCAAGCATATTTGCTCTCAATTATTATCGTGATCCTTGGTTCCGTTCAGTCGATCTGTCAGTATAATGCAGGGTGGACTGTGAAGCACTCTCTAGTCAGGATGAGGCGGGAAGGTCACAGTGCGTCAGAAATGGCACTTCATGAATCAGGCCCTAATTCTCACATTTGATTCTCAGAGAAATGAAATGCAATTTTGCATTAACAGTTGACTTCTGTTACACGTTCTAGTGCTAAACAGGTGGGCCGTGAGGTGGAAAGGGTTGAGAACCCCCGGTATAATGGATTCGGGTCTACCCTTGCTGGTTAAACATAATAAGGTGATATTTCATGTCTCACCCACTTCAGAACCACTATTTACTGGATGTGAATAATGAAGCAGGAGCTTAGTGCATGTAAGTCTCTGATTGGTTTGCGGGAGTTAAATTTTCCCGCAAGCCTGGACTGCAGTATCTTGCTGCTCCCGTAGGACAGCAATGTGTTCCTGAGTTAGGGATATTAAAAACAAGCATTGTGCTGTATAATGGACAACAGGCACATGCTTGCTGAGGCAGGAATACTTTCTGCGAGCATAACACTAATATTTCAGTGTCACGTCTCTTGGTGGTTAGATTTGTTATAGCTTATACAACAACTGCTGTTAGTCCACTTTACTGGTGTAGATGGTATTATTATCTGTCCTCAGCTCAGTGGCCGTAGCCCTTGTTTTGAAGTGATGCCTGTGAGAAATGTCTAGTTACAGAGATCTTGCTGGTCAGGAATAGTGCTAGACTGTTGCAATGGTGGCAGTGCATCCTAATCTGAGCATGACCCACCACCCACATAATATCTGCTCTGTGGTGGTCCTGTGGGGTCCTGACCATTGACGATCAGGGTGAAAGGAGGGTGGACAACAGTGAGAGTAGAAACAAGGAGGTGGTCATAATGTTACAGATGGTCTTCTCGAGGTGTGTCCACACTGTTTGTGCACACCCCTCCTAATGAATGCATTAAGCTTCTCTATGTTGGAAACATTGCTGACACAGATGTGCAAACACACACTGACAGTACTGCCAATAGAATAGGACTCTCTGAAGTAGACGAGCATGAATTTATGGGAACCATGTCTAGTGCCTGGTGTGGGCAAGAGGGGTATAATCCCCCTCTTTTGGGATGAGCTGGGGAGTTGGAGATGAGGTGGGTTGGTGATCATCTGTTATACTGACCTCACTAATGGTTTTGTCACTGACTGCAATACAAATTCTCACAGCAATGCTGCAATGAAACTATGAATTAGCAGGTGTCCCAATACTTTTGCCATTAACAATTGTATGAAAATTGCACATAAGATACCAGCAAAAGGACTGTGAAAGAGGCACTAAGCCAGGGAAGTAATAAAAGTGTGTTTTGTTGTAATCAGATATTGGAAAAACTCTGAGTTTACATGAGTCAGGCAGAATTTGTAGAGCAGTGTACACTTAACCAATGTAAACATCAAACTCTGATTTCTTAGACTGGACTGAGGTCTAAGTTGGATTTTAGTTCAGTAATCAGATTTCTCACTCTGTGCATGCATCCTTACTGATGAGCTGCACTTGTTTTTGATTGGTTGTCGAGCACACAGCACAAACCACTGGGCTGAACCAGTAGGGACTTCACATTGTGTGAGATTATTGGTTGCAAAGTAGAAGTCGGATTACTGCCTCTGTATTATCTGATTACCCACATACATGTAAATGCATTGATTGGATTGCTTCAAAAATTCAGATTTTTAACTGGATTATTGAGTGCACTCGTTGTTTTGCTCTGCTATTCAAATATACAGAATCACACAATTATATATATATATATATATACATGGTGTAACACAATTTAGCTGTATTAAATACATTTGATGTGTTTTGTTTTGTTTCATATACAGCAATGCATTCTTTTTTAAAATATAATCAAAGTATTTTTGAGATTTATTATCTTGCTGAGCCATTAAACCAAACATCTACAAGTCTGGTCTTAGTGGCCAAAGCCTGTTGGTGTTATAATTAACTAAACTGGTAGAAACCCAGAACTGATCATTATTCTGGATGCTTCCTAAAGCTTCTTTACAGGATTGACCCGACTCTTCTGATTTCCCCGATCACGTCTGTGTCAGAAATTGATCTTCTGTGCCTGAAAAGGTCTTCACAGATATATCTCTTGTTTATTCTCAACAGACAGATCGACAGTATGATGCCCACCAGGCTCATCGTTCTTCCAAGCCACACAAGGACTCCTACCTAGTCGAGCAGGTGTTCAGCCCCCACCACTTCCCCCCATCCGTCAAGTCCCATGTCAAGGGCAGTCCACTCTACACTGACCTGCGATTGACCGGTGTGCCCGAGGGGAAGCGTCCACAGCCCTCTTGGACCATAGAGGAATTCAAACGCAACTCAGGAGACAAGAGCAAACTCAGTGCGCTGGACCTGCAGGTGAGACCATCCTATGGGACACTGGGTCATTTCTGCTTTGATCGAAACCTTGGCTGGCAGGTTGGCCAGGTCGATTTGAAGTGATCTGTGTGTCGCAGGTGTTTACCACCAGCTGTAGCAGTGTTTTGCAGGGATTGGATTAGCTTTGTGGCAGCGACAGGAGGGAATAGAATGCTTTAATGACATTGGCAGGGCTTCTGGGCTACGTATGGAAGGTTGCATTGAATCAATGTCCCGCTGCCTCACTTGGAAGAGAACCTAGAGGTCGTCCTGTAGGCAGACTCATAGAAGAACTGAGATTTGGTTAAGTCTAGAAATCCTGGTCAGTTTTTGCGCCTTAAAATCCTTTGTCTGTTTACTTTAGATTAAGGCTTACAGTGTTATTTGTCTCTGACAATATTGGTTTAGGTATCTGTCCCCAGAGATGCTTGTGTAGAAAAGGCAGGAGGCAGTGTTCTTGAAGCCCTGTTAATACAAAATGTAATCATTGGTCTCTGTTCCATTGATTTATGCAAACGGTCAGTGTTTGAGAAGGACGACATCCTCCAATAGCTAAACGAACTGCCCTCATCCATCCAGAGTGGAACTAAAAGTGGGAAAAACTGTCGCAGTCGAGAAGACTGTCTGCTGACCTCATAAAACCGCATGCTGCAGTAGATCCCAAGGCCAAAGCGGGTCTTCGGTTCTGCCATCGTTTCTGTGTGGTGTGGGTGGAAAGTGGGCTAACATTGCAGTTGCTGTGTATTGCGCTTGATTGCGAGAGTACAGCATTAAAAGGGTCTATTTCAGAAGCTGATCCCACGAGGAACACCGTACAGAAAATTGTCAGGCTGAGGCAGGAGAGATCTGTGCTCTGGGCAACACCAGTGAGTGATCTTTAGTAATCGTGCACATTTAGATTTCAGCCTAATCCAGCATTTTAAACGTTAGCCATAGTTGGGAGTTTTAAAGCTCAGGACTATGAGCAACATCTGCATCTCCCTATACTTGACATTGATTCATTTGTAGAGGGGAGTGCGTCTGATGCTGGGATGTTATCGATATGGCCAGTTTTGCCTCTCCAGGTGTTGTGTCGAATTCTGCCTCCTTGCCTGAATCCGTCTTCCTTTGGGTGCTCATGTATTGCCCATGGGTTCCTTCATTTTCTGTTTATAATAAGGGTTATTCTACAGTTACAGTAATCGACAGATTTGCACGGTCTGTTGCACCAGTACTGCTATGTGATGCACTTACACAAAGAGAGTAAGGAGTCCGACTTTGGTACAACACGTTTTCTTTTCATCTTCTATTGCTTGATTTGCGACGACAGCCTGCCTCAACTTCTGTAATCGGTTCCAAAGTACAAACCAAATCTAAGAAAGTGTTTTCACACTGCAAACGAACCAGACCATGGATCAGTTGATCCAGGCTGAGACCAGTGTTTATCGGTCTGGACCGTGGTCCGTGACACTTTTCACAAATGCAGACCAAACTGAAAGGTCTGAAGGTCTGGATCAAACAAGGCAGGTGTGAAAGCACCCCAAGGTTGCTAAATCCAACATCCAAGGTTGTTAAATATTACAATTCTGATAGTGATACATTCTTCAATTTAATTCTTTAGCTGCCTTAAATGCAAGATTGTAAAGTTGGGAGAGGAACCAATTTGAAGGAACCTTTTAAGGATCTTTGGAATAGCTTTATAATATATGTAGGATTTTTCAACAGTCAAAATATTCTTCAAATTCACATCTATTATAAAACCGTTCTCTAAAGAATCATTCATTAACAGGTTCTTTTGGGAACCATACGTGTGATTCGTCTTCATACCATTGTGCAAAGAACCAGTTTTGAACCTTTATGTTTCATATGATTTCATTTTCATTTTATGTTAGAACCAATCCTAGACAGGGAGAGGTCCTAAAGTAAATGATGCAGTGATCAGGATCAATGACAGTCAAGTGGGAAGTCCTAAAACCAGCTTTGTTGGTCAGTGATAGGACCAGTCGCAGTTAAGGGGAGGTCCTGGGACAGTTTTATGACCCAACCACAGCTGGTGGGGGGGGTCCTAGAAAAATGTTGGCATTGGGATCAATCAAATTCAGGAGGAAGTCCCTGAACACACTTTGTAATGCAGTGATTAGGACCAATCACAATCGAGCAGCAGTCTCAGGACAATCGGTGAAGAGATATGGACCAACCGCAGTCAGGGGGAGGTCTTAGGACAAACAGTGCTGTGATTAAAGGTAAGGTAAAGGTGCTCATCGACCCAATGTGCTGCACAGGGGAATTTGTCCTCCGCGACACACACATTCCCAACCCTATCCACAGCTGCATGCCTTGTTCAAGGGCTCATGTCCTGCCAGTTCAGGGATTCAAACCAGCATCCTTCCAGTCACAAGGCTGGTTCTCTAAGCTCCATGCCACAGCTGGCCTCTCCAAAACTGACATGATTTCCTGCTCCGTTCTTCTCGAGTTTTCTATTAAGCATCTGTGCTTATTCTCTAAATCCTTACTGCCAATAAAATTTGCTCGTCCTCCCGAAGAACACTCATTTATCCCGGATGAAAGATTCCTAACAAATCCCGAATGTGTTCATATTTTCGCCGGCAGATTGCGAGTTCACTAAGCTGTCACATAGCTTACTAAAACCTTGGTCACCTCTAGTCCTATTGATTACTAATTTCCTGCAGAATGAAATTGTGGTGGTCTTTCCAAAGGAGGGAATCAGATTAATCCCCCCGTCTGCACACTGGCACCATTGATGCAAGATTACTCTGAGCTTAGTGTAGACAGAGACGGATAATTCCTGTTGTGTGCCTGACGGCTACTCAGTAAGCCTGGCAGAGAAAGGTTAGAGGCCCATGGCCAACATGCTGGCAGCAGCTGTACACTATATCTTAGTTTCTAAGCAAATGTAATGATTATTTATAAAACCATGAAACAGAACCACTTATAGCCTCAGCTGTTCAGAATGTGGTGATATTTGCCACAACAATGATAACTGATTATTAATGTAGAATTATATGATCAATATTTATTGATCTTGGGCGTCGGGTTTAACGCAACATGCCAGACGTCTCTGCATGGAGGTGTAGAGGTTCCTAATGCTGTCCTGTGATGATCGATCTCATAGAGCGTCCAGTAGCATCCCACACATTTTCAATCAGGGACAGGTGTGGAGATGAGACCGACCACGGCGTAGTATCTGTGTCTTCAAGATGAGATCTTGAGACGGCAGCAGTACGTGGACAAGCGTCGTCCTGTTGGAATAGAGCACCGGAGGGTGTGTTCAGAAAAGGTAGAACCACTGGTTGCAGAACCTCGTTAAGATAACGTTGGGTGGTCAAGTGTTTTTAGTAAAGACTAAAACATATTGCATCCCACACCATGACACCAGGCTTTCTGAACATGTGGTGGGTGCCAGTAAAGTGTTGATCTTGGCACTGAACATGGTGCCTCCACACACAGATTCGTTGGTCATCTCCATCAAGACAAAAGCAAGAGTCATCACGGAAGATGACCAGCTACCATTCCGAGTGACTCCATTGGATCGTGAATAATTCTTCTTCTTCTTCTTCTTCTTCTTCTTCTTCTTCTTCTTCTTCTTCTTCTTCTTCTTCTTCTTCTAGTTAGATCCAAGTTCATGTGACTTTTACATCAACAAAACCGAAATGGAAATGGAAATGTACCTCATACAACCTCATACCTCGACCACTCGAACATGGCTGCAGGAGGATGTGGCTTCATCGTCAACATAAAGAATGCAAGCCAAAGGATTGCCCCAAGCATTTTTCCTCCATGATAAGCCCAGCTGTTAGCCACTGCAGCTCTGTAATAGCTCCTGTTGTGAGTTATTGAAATCAGTTATGAGTATTGATGAAGTAAACCTCTGGGTGCAGACCATTTGCACATGAGTATCAGTTTGGGAGCATGAACTGTTCAGACAACTGTCAAATATAAGTCACATTAAAAAGGCAGTGTGAACAGCCTAGAAATGTCAGATTTGGGGAAATCCAGATTTGGGCCGTGTCTCCTGTTGTGTGATCGTAAAGTAAAGGTGCACATAGACCCACTGGGACCCTCCTCATTTAACCAATCCACACACAGACTACTGAATTCACACACAGTGAGCACACATGCCTGGAGCAGTGGGTAGCCCAATCCAAAGTGCGGGATGGAGCCTTGCACAAGGACACCTCACTATATACTTGAACCGGCAACCGTCCAATCACAAGGCTGATTCCCAAACCACTCGCTCACTACTAATCTTAGCCTTCGACTGGATTATAAGATTATATAGCATTATAAGCATTAAGAGACTTGGACCAAGGGCAGCATAACCTAGTATAAATGATCTGAATATTAATTTCATCAAGTTCTTTTAAAGCTTTTTATGAGATCTTGGTTAAATAATGTTCAGATTTAGAATGAAGTCCTGTTGTTCCAGTGCAGTCTTTTCAGAAATACATTCTTATGTTTTATGATGTTGAACCAGTTATAAAGTATTATTAGTAATAATTTACATATTCATCTTAAGATGTATTCTACATTAAATACCCTAAAATAATGTCAAAAAGAAGGAAAACCAATACTGGCCAAACAGAGTTTCTAAGGAGAGTCTAACATGGTTACAGAAACCTCTTTAAGCCTTTCAGTCTTTTTAATCTCTAAGGAAAATGGGTTCCGTACAGTACTACAAGTGGTCTTCAACTCTATAACAATAGTGTAACCCTTCAAGTTATTGTATAGAACCATTAAAATCATCTACAAGATGTTTTACTTGTATATGAAGAACCATTTTACCAGATGTATGTATATGCATTTCAACAGTTCTTTGACTTTCTTTGTTCTACATAACCATTGCCTTTAGCTGAAGAACCCTTTTAAAGCTGTACCAGGCAGAGCCTTTTGCTAAGACTGTAAGCCAGAGGATGTTGAAGACAAACAAGAGGAAAATGTGTAGAATTATCAGGAACATGGAAAAAAATTTACACTAATGAATGTATGTGGACGGCTGGGTTTTTGGAAGCAGACCAGCTCATTTCTTCTTTGCTGGGCATAATTGCCAATTAATAGCTGTACTGGTTCCTCGATATGTGCAGAAAAGGGGTCAAGCTTGAAAAGAGTTGGAGTGTTACATGATGAGAAATGTGCAAATTTGCTTTCACAGACAGACTCGTGTCTTTTAGAGAAGTGTTGACTTACTGTCTCTGAACAAATGAAAGGAAAAGAAAGACTTTTTGTGTGTAAACACACAAAGTTGAAACTCTTCGGCAAAAAGGCTCCTAAACAGTTCTAGGAAGTTTAAGAAAGGTCTTTCATTCCCATCGTATTTACGGTACCTTATTTACCATCTTATTTACTATATAGGTTCAGTAACACATCAACAACATAGTCGTATGAATACACTGAGGTCAGTATATTGAAGATGTTTACTTTTAAATAAACTTTGTGTCACAAAAACTCCCAAACTTACCCAAAAACCTAACCCTAAACCTGACCCTAATCACCTGAACCTAGTGTTCCACCAAAGTTCCACCAAACTGAGCTTAACATTGAACCTATTTGTGAATAACATTGACATATAAATTACATTTATTCATGAAATGCACAGCTCTCCATCACAGTTCAGGGAACAGAGCTTATATCTGTAGCAGAGTTTTCCAGTTTATCATCAGGCAAAAGCATTTTCTTTGTTCCATTCCAATTCCTGGCACACCTGAGGCAGGCAATCAGAACACTGCAGGTAGATGTACTGGAATTGTACTGGAATCAGGAATCAGCTGCCTGCTATTTTGGGACCCTTGAAGGATGGATTAAGGAATTTTGGACGTGTATTGTTGAAGTTTCTTTGCATGAACATATGCATACACATATCTAAACATTCTGTTTTGTACTCATGGATCTGCAGTACTGCTGGGCAGCCACTAGGTTGGCAGAGGTGGGTACCCCAGGACTCTGATGGCTGGTATACTAGTTCATTAAAAAAAATGCAAATAGAGGTTCTTCTTAAAAGTGCCTTTAAGTTATGGTTTGAAGTATAGATAGACTAAGTGGACAGAGAATTGGGATTATTATTAGTATTATCCTGCTTATTCATTGTTTCTTCTGAGTTTATCCTGCTTTTGTTGGAGGAACTGTTTCTACTGTCCAGGGAAGGCCAAAGCTCGTTGGAGCATTACTCCTCAATCATCCCAAACGTATCATAGGAAGCACCATCATTCCAGAGAACACAGTTCCACGACTCCACAACTCAATGCTGGTGGGCTTTATAGGGCTTTACTGGAGGCTTGTGATAAAAAGATGAACTCTGCTTTCATTGGTTGGTTTCCATCACTGTGAAGGCTCATAGGAGCCATGTAGACTAATATACTATAGTATTGCTTTGTGTTGCTGTCCAATAAGTGGACACTCAAGCTTTGTTTGATTAATAATAATAATAATAATAATAATAATAATAATAATAATAATAATAATAATAATAATAATAATAAAATGTCTGCAAATTCTTCAACTGTCAATTCACAAATACATGAGATCCCAGCAGATGTTTAAACAGGTCTCCACTATCCTCTTCCTGGCTCATTAGACTGGTTTTAGAGTGATGACAGTTAAAGCACATCAGAAGCTCAACATGCCCTTAAGCAAGGACACAAAATGCAAACCTTTCTGTTCAAAGGCTTCCGCCACTACCGATCAATAGACCGACCCCAGGAGCACATAGATTTTCTGACGGAGAGTGGAATTCCAGAGAAGGCGATGAATTAGGTTGGGTTCAGTTGCAGCACTGGGAAATAAGCATTCCCAGAGATGAGGCTTACAGCCAGCCGATCAATCAGGAGGCCGAGGCTGTGTTTTATTACAGTTTAGGTTTGGAAGAAAACACTATAAGCGGGAAGGAACAGCAACACCAGCAGTTCTGGACATCCTACATGCTTTTTTTCAAAGCCTTGTCACCAACACACTCAGAGCTGATGATGAAAACATCATGCTTTATGGTTTCATTTTTAAAGTCTTCATGATCAGGGATCTATTTGGGAATGTTGGCTTGGGAACGGCCACAGCTGTATAAGTTGTGAGGTGTTATATTGTGAGTGAGGTTGAACACTGACTGGGTGCTTATTGCAAAGTATCCTGAATTATCGGGGTTCGAGATGCCAAGTGGATGGAGCAATTTGTTCCGAAGTTATGTAGGCATGTAACGTTCCTTCATTATTGACAGTCAATCAAAGTGCACATGAATGTTGTTTTTTTTTTTTCTTCATCCAAGTATCAGCCGATACGGATCTGATCTGAGCCCCGCAAATAGAACCTCTTTTGAGTTGTAGTGCACACTCTGCACTTGTTCGTTGACTACTCTTGTTAAATAACTAGTTTATAGAGACGTGGACATGCAACTTTGTTACCCATTCATTAAAGTATGCCTGATTGGCTTCAGATCCTGATGTATGGATCACTAGCACTTTCAGTGAGCTCAGACTTTCCAAATTGTTGATGTGGTTGTATTTTAGATGTTCAGCACTGAACACAGAAGGCTCACCACGTTTAAAGGCTCACTTTCATCCCCATGGAAAAGAAACAACCATTTCTTATGCAAATTTCCCGCTCATTATTTTTGCTGCTGCCAGATGAAGTTAATATCTTTGATGACAGAAACCAAAACTTGACAAAGACTTTTTCCTTTAGAATATTCATGTCATTTCCATCCAAAAACACTGCAGTACCAAATATCATGTTTACAAGCCCTGAAGTTGTAAGTAGAACTTCTCAGGAGGAGTCGAAGACCATGCATCAAAACATGGTGGTTAACATGGCATAAGCGGCACCCTTGCAGGTTGAGGGCAAGTTCTGGAAGACTTCAAAACTTTTGAGTTCAGACTTTCAAGAGACAAAAGACTTTGTTCAGGATTGAGCTGAAGCACTGCAAATGCTTTTTGATGCAGAGGTTGGAGACGCTTGAGAAATATCAGGGATCTTTACAACCACAGCAAAGCCTTTCTTTGGTAAGAGCACAGAGCTGAAAAAAGCCTTCCGTCAGATCTGAGAGAAGTTGTTACAGATCCTTACTTTTACACAGTAGACACGTCAGTAGACTTCATAAACAAGTTCATTGTTCAGCAAATTTATTCTACAGCTCTTTTGTTATCTGTTGGGGTGTCCAGTGCCAGCCTTAGGAGGAAGAGTTTCAATTTTGAGAAGAATCACTAAGAATGGACTTGTTTTCCTGGGAAGATCATTCTAGACAAGTTACCTTGCAAGAATGAAACTCACCAGAACACATGGATGTGCTGTGAGCTAGCTATGGCCTACAGCCACAGGAGGGAATATGAGCCTTACGACAGAACAGAAAAAACAATCGCTGTTTTTTGAACTAAGATTTGACCACATCATTGTGGTCTGGCCTGACCAGTGTCATCTGGGTCTGCTGGGTATTTCCATTCAATTTTTTTATCACAATTTACCCCCCAATTCGGAAGTGTCAACTACCCAACCCTGTTAGGAATCTCCTGCATCACATACAATGCTCCCAACACTAAGAGGGTGCAGACAAGCACATGCTTCCTCTGATACATGTGAAGCCTCCACCTCTTGTCAAACTGCTCCCATTGCCTCATTGCTGGCCAGCCAACATGCTCGGAGGAAACCGCTGGGTCTCCAGCTCCGATACAATGGCTAACAGATGCCTGTGCCGAACAGCATTGCAATGGGTGTGATGTGGGGAGAGAGCACCCACCCAGCATCTACCCACCCAGAGAGAGAACGGCCAAACTTTGTTCAGACCCCAGCTGCCGAGTTTATTCTTGCCAGCAAGCCACCCATCGATTCAGCCTCGGTTATTGGAGCGTAACAAGAAAACACATTAGAGTATTGGATGCAAATTCGGCAGTGGAAGTGGACATTTGTCAAGGAGGGATGAATACACAAGAATACATACTGAGAACGTTTTTTTCCTCTTGACCTTATAGTGGATTTTCTGTGCTTATGGTTACTGGTTTACTCGAAGGAGGCCCAGACCTGGATCTCTGTACAGTTGCTTTGTGACAAACAGTAGAATCACATTTGATATTTTGTGCTGAATCAGATGATATCAAACACTTATAATGTCACTATACATGATAGACTATATGGTCAAAAGTATTGGGACACCTGCTCATTGTTTATTCTGAAATCAAGGGTATTAAAAAGAGTTTATCCTGCTTTTGTTAGAGTAGCTGTCTCTACTCTCCAGGAAATACTGGAGCATTGCTTTGAGGATTTGATTGCATTCAGCAACTAGAGCTTTCCTTCATTCCAGAGACCACAGTTCTGCTGCTCCACAGCTCAATGCTGGGGGCTTTATACCCCTCTATTCCATGCCTGGCATTAGTCATGGTGCCAATAGAGTCCTTTTCTTCTGGCAGTACTTCTCATCCGGGGCTAGACAAGCTGTGTGTGCATTTGCACATCTGTGTCAGCAATGGATGCAAATTAAAGTGGCTGAATGCACGTATTAGACGGGGTGTCCATAGACATTTGGACATAGAATGAATGCCTTCTAGATTTAGTCTTATTTTCATAGTCATATTTGGAACATTGCAGGACCATCTGTATCTTCTTTTCTTCATTAACATGGTCTTTTCATTTTGAACCATCTCTGTGTTGTTTTCGACACCCCCACCCATCTTGTTTGCCAGTTCCTTTATTATTTGTCTGAACTCAATATCTTCTTTCACCTCTAGAAGTCATCTCCCACTTCTATATGCTCCAGTGTCTCTCGTTCTCCATCTCTTTTCCACTTTCTTCCCTCGCCTTTGCTCTATCACCCCTATTTCAATTAAAATGGCAAAGCATGGGCGGCTGAAGAATTTCGTCGGAGCTGAATGCGCTGCTTCAGTAATCTCTCTTGTGTTTGGTTTGACGAGTGGACAGGAGAGCCATTCATCTTTCCAAGTCTTCATTTCACACCAACGAGCTCAAGGCCATTAATCCTTCAATGTTGAGAGCTGTTAAGGTAGTTTTTCTATGATATTTAAATAATTACATGATATTAATGCGTATATAATTGTTGTGTAAATATATGTCACTTGTGTACACATTTACAGTTGATTTATAAGCTCCATGCATGAAAAATTAGCCACCTCTTGGAGGTGGTGTTGCAGGAGGGTGAGGGGACTATAAATATCTGCAGAGTGTGCAACCAATGAAAAGAAAATCCATGCTGTTCTTATTGGGAAAGCAAACATGCACATAATTGATGTGGTTCATAAGAGAAAAATGAGGGCATCTTAAGTGTGAAGTGTGTTTTCTTACTCAGAAACTGTGGGGTCTGGTTACATATTGACATTGAGAAATTGTATTATTACGGTTTTAGGAGAAGAGGCATGTCTGGTTGGAAGGATTAGCATTAGCATTAGCATTAGTATGAGCCCTTGATCATTTAGGTAGTTGGAAAAAACCTTCTTGTCAGTGCAATGATTTCGAAAAGGGATGGGACTTTGTCCAGTTGTGGCCTAAAGTCGCTGTTTGTAAGTCTGGACTGGATGGAAAGAGAGTGGGTGTGGGGGAGTGAAGGAAAAATGCTTTCTCCTCCCTCAACATTTATGGCTGAGGTGCCCTTGAGCAAGGCGTTGTGGAGGCTGCCCACCACTCTGAGAGAGAGAGAGAGAGAGAGAGAGAGAGAGAGAGAGTGTGTGTGTGTGTGTGTGTGTGTGTAATGGATGAAATTTCATTGTGGCTATATGACACTACTGTATACACTCATATTTACATCCAGTGTTTTTGTTTTGTTTTGTTTTGACTCAATTCCCCTTCATGCAGAGGACACAGACCCTTCATGCCATTCTGTCCATTCTGGACTTTTCAGCAAAAATGAACCATTATTTTTCCTTGTTCAGTGCTTTGTTTTTTTTGTGATTACTGAGCTGATCATTTTCAGCGTAAACAAGCATTTTCCATTTCTTGGGACTGGTGGAACAGACTGCTGCACATGGATACACTTCTTAGTTGTTGGTTTTAGGTTCATTCACCTTTGATTTCCACATTCTGACCACATCGTTAGCCGCGGTTAGTGATAAATCATAGACGGCTCACTGCAGTGGCCGACCCTCTGGATTTTAATGATTTCTGAGTTGGTTAAAAAAAATCCCCACACACATTTGAATAAAAAGCTCCCATATCTCTAAGGATTTCATCAGGCAGATACCCAACTAATGAGAAAACAGCATTAGATTGGGACCAGTTGTGATTTCACAATTTAACTTCCCACCTACACTGACAAACAGTGAAATCCACAAATATATTGAAATATCCTCAAATATTAAGATTCAACACAAGGATCCCAGGTGAACGGTGAACACCACATCATAAAAAAGCCTAATATCCCATTTCTGAGATGATGTGCATTTAAAAACTGCTGAAGTATATTAATGTATACATTTACACTGATCAGTAATAACATTATGACCACCTCCTTGTTTCTACTCTCACTGTCCACTCTATCAGCTCCTCTGACCACACAGGAGCACTTTGTAGATCTATAATTCCAGACTGTAGTTCATCTGTTTCTCTGCAGACGTTATTCTCCTCCTTTCACCCTGATCATCAATGATCAGGACCCCACAGGACCACCACAGAGCAGCTATTATGTGGGTGGTGGGTCATTCTCAGCACTGCAGTCACACTGACATGGTGGTGGTGTGTTAGTGTGTGTTGTGCTGGTAGTGGATCAGACACAGCAGTGCTGCTGGAGTGTTTAAACCTCTCAGTGTCACTGCTGGACTGAGAACAGTCCACCAACCAGAAACGTCCAGCCGACAGCATCCTGTGGGCAGCGTCCTGTCAGCACTGATGAAGGACTAGAGGACGACCAACACAAACTGTGCAGAAACAGATGAGCTTCTGTCTCTGACTTTACATCTACAAGGTGGAGACACTCGGTAGGAGAGTCTAATAGAGTGGACAGTGAGTGGACACAGTGTTTAACACACCACCACCATGTCAGTCTCACTGCAGTGCTGAGAATGACCCACCACCCACATAATACTTCAAATCACTTTAAATGTAATGAATATAAAATATATGACAGTTTAATTATTTAATTTTTTATTAATGATAAGTACGGTATTTTTGAGATGCACTAGAATGAAACTGAAGCATTTTAAGGATGATGTATAATATTACATTTTATGTATATCTGTATGTATATTTTATGCATTTTATGTATATCTCTATCTATCTATCTATCTATCTATCTATCTATCTATCTATCTATCTATCTATCTATCTATCTATCTAGCTCAATGTAAGGCATATAGCATATATGACTGTTTATGTGACTTTTTGAATTAAATCATGAAACAAAAAGATTTTTTTATACCGATTTTTATTCTCCGTCTTTGTGAAAGCCTCACCTTGTCCCCTCTGTCCCCCCACAGACCCAGGAGTCCCTCAATCCCAACAATCTGGAGTATTGGATGGAGGACATCTACACACCAGGCTACGATTCGCTGCTGAAGCGCAAGGAGGCGGAGTTTCGCAGGGCCAAAGTGTGTAAGATTGGTGCTCTGATCGCTGCGGCGGCCTGCACTGTGATACTGGTCATCGTCGTGCCCATTTGCACTATGAAGTCCTGAGGTCTTTTTCTACATTACCAATGAAACACACACGGTCTTGTTTAGTTCGGTAGGGATCTTGTTTTTTTGTGCCTAGCTTGAGCCGTTTCGTGGATTTGATGGACCTCTGATGGCGATTGACCACTCAACGAGGACTTTTGGCTCAATCCAGGAGAAAAGACCTAAATAACTGGCCTTAGCTTCTAACAGGACGGTCATGGAGACAACACTACAAATTGAATTCACTACTGATTAACGATTGATGTTCCTTTTTTATTTCCAGTAGATGATATTTGACTTGAAAAATGATTTGTTAACTTAGACAAGCACTTTTATGGAATATAGATAATGTGCTCTTGTTTTATAGCCCATATTTAATGTACTAAACGGATCTGTTTAAATCCTCGACACCTTTATGTTTGTTGTAATAGACACAACACGGGAGGAAGCATATTATATTTTTTATTTTACTATGATTCTATCAGAGTTATTTTTCAATGAATTTCACGGGCTGAATGTGACACGACGGACAGAGGTTTATCTTTTCGACAAATCAGGAACGTTTTCTTGGGTTTCGTGCAATTGTTCTTTTCCTACGCAAGAATCTGAGATATGACCGATGAAGAAACAACTGTCTATATTGAAGGAAGTAAACCGTGGCAGATGAACTGAATGTATGACGGGCCTTTATGTATTATATGAGGAAGGTGAATATGATTCCTCTGGTAATGTTTACTCATGTTATTTAATTAGTGCTGAGCTACATATAACTCCAGTTCAATTGCTGATGTACTTACCACTTAGTTCAGAAAGCGTAGTGGATCAGCACCGTAGGCTTACTGCTTCTTTTGTGGTCATACTTTGCCTTGTTCTTTCAGAACGGATCTTAATTTACTTGAAGCTGCTCATTCTTTTTTTTTTCTCCAGTTGCTCAGTATTTAGAGAGTAGGATGGAGTTTTGAACTGGAACTTAATCATCTGTGTTTATGTGTCTTTACTGGGATGTAGCAGAGAGCAAAGAACCCCACAGAGCACTGGACACCAGTGGCCAAGTGGTGAGAATACCAGTTATGACATAAGCTGACATCAGCTGAATTTGCTTGATTCAATGTTCACCGGAATAAGTTGTATTATATCAGCAGTTATGCGTCTCCTTGTATCTGCAGTGGATACCCAGTTATCCTGTCCAGTGGTTCTTCGTTTCCATGCCCAGTTTCCTCAAAGCACCATGGTCATTGTTCCAGAAGTATCTTGCATGGTGGTGCCCAAATTCCCTGCCCAATGGCCCCCATGATCAATGCCCGGTGGTAGCTTAATGGCACCAAAGTCTCCTACCCAGTGGAACACACATTCCCTGCAAAGTGGAACCCAAGTTTCCTATTTTGCTGTACCCAAAGAACCCAGTGTAACCCCAAGTTCCCTGCCCAGTGACACCCAGTTTCCCTTAACAACGCTCCCCAAGTTCCCTGTCCAGTAGCACCCAGGTTCCCTGCTCACTGGCACCTAAATACCTTGAGTTTGGCACCCATGTTCCCTACCAAGCTGTACCCAAATGACCCAGGCTAAGTTCCATACGCAGTGGCACTGAAGTTTATTGCTCAGATACCCAAATTGCATGCCCATTGGCAGCCAAATACCATATCTGTTGGCACACAAGTTCCCTACCAAGCTGTACCCAAAAGACCCAGGTCAGTGACCCCCAAGGTACCTGCCCAATTGCACCCAAAATAACCTACTAACTAGCACCCAGTTGCCTACCCAGCTGTACCCAAAGAACTCAGGCCATTGGCTCCAAGTTTCTTGAATCATGCCCTCAAATTCCCTGCCTATTGACACAAATATTCTGCTCAGTGCCCTGACTCAGTAACAATTCTCCTTAACTTGTCAATCTTGTTTTTAATCTGTTTATATGCATATAAACCGGATATCTCTCAATATTAATAAAGTATTTGTTTTAAAGCATAGATTGTAAAGATTCTGATGTTTAATAGGTTTCAATGTGGAAAAACATCGTTTTAAAAACAGCAGGCGTGGAAAGGTCAAGTAAAAATGAAACCCATCACATATGAAAGATGTTTGAATCAAGCAAATTCAACCCATGAACTAATTCAGTGCAGAGCTCGAAATTCAGTATCCAATCTGACCATTTCTTAGGAAAATTAACAGTTACACTTGTCTTTTGTCAACAGTAGACCAAATACTAATCCCATAGAATCGTTACTCGATATCCAACAACGACATTGAAAGTGAGAAAGTGAGCCAGTTCCTTGCCTCTAAATTGCTGCATTTTTCATATCTGGTTTTAGAGCATCTGCTTGTCCGCTTCGCTCTGTAGCATATCAGTAGGGTTGAGAGAAATGTAGGGTTTCAACGAGGAATTCCAGCTCTGAGTGGGACGACAGCACTTTTGTCAACAGCCTTTTACTTTCTTTTTTCGATTGTAGTTTCTAATCGTCAACTGACCTTCGGATTAACAATAGGCTGTTTTGAATGTGGCTTTCGTTTGATGGATAAAACATCTGTCGGGTGACTTTGCCTTTACCACAGGAACTGTGAGCTCTAGTACACTGTAAGATCCTGTACATACAACTTCAGGTTCGAAGTGCATTGTGTAAAAGAGGTGTAACTGGAATGATATTCTAATAAAACTCTTATTGTTCTGACTGTTGAAGGTATGGCCCACCTGTTCCCTTCAGAGAGCTGGTTAAGTGGATGACCCAATGATTCAAGTCCAGTCCAAGTCCAGATATTGTTTCTGTCTCAACTTAATGACAACAAAGGATAACAGCAGATAAAAATGAGATATAAAGCATTTTAAATGTAGAAACAAACTATAGAGAAGAAAAACAACACTGATTTCCAATATATACATAAATAATGTGCAGAGGAGCAGCGAATAGCTCCTTTATAGGTGTATGTAGGTGTGTAGCAACAGTAAAGTCCAATGTCCAATGAGTCCCAGTAACAACACACATATTCAGTACTCATGTATTCAGAGTCCATGCCCACCTGGAACCCACCTAGCACACATTTCACCCACGTGACCCCTACATGAGTATCTTGAGTATCACATGAGTTACTTAGTCAGTCTTAGTTATGTTAGCCTTCTAACATGCATTATATACGGTGGACACCACGTCTACATTCGGCTATTTTTAAGTTGCCTCCATTGTCTATGTGCAAATGCACACACAAGCTTGTCTAGTTCCTGTAGAGAAGTACTGCAGATAGGATAGGACTCTCTGGTGCAGATATACAGGAACCTAATATACCACAGCATTGAGCTGTGGAGCAGTGAAGCTGTGTTTTGGAATGAACTGGGGAGCTGGGGATGAGGTGGGGTGGTCATCGTCCAAAATCTTCACCTCACTAATACTCTTATCACTGAATGCAATCAAATCCCCACAGCAATTTTCCAAAATCTAGTAGAAAACCTTCCCTGGACAGTAGAGATAGTTACTCGAACAAAAGTAGGATAAACTCTTTTTAATACCCTTGATGCACTGAATGAGCAGGTGTCCCAATACTGACCCAATACTCCCAATATACTTAATGAATTGTACTGGGTTGATATGATATCTAAGCTTATTAGTAAGCGAGAGCAGTAGCATCATTAAAAATGTACTTATTCATCCTGATCTATTGCCTAAGGAATACTGGTGGGACAAACATGTTATTTTTCCATATTAATCTGTGAAAACACTCTTTTCCAATGCAGAACTACCGCCAATCCTGAATGAGTGTGGTAGGCTATCTGCTGCTCTGGCCTTCAAAGTGGGGCAGCTGGCTTGGCACAGGCTGGGGTAAAGGGGGGCAGGCATTTTCAGAACTGGCTTCAGCCCATCCCTGTAGACACACCAAGATCAACAGCAGATCTAATCCAGGACTGCCAGACACTTCAAAAGACATCAAGGAGCTGAGGAGAGCATATGCTCGGAGATAAGGGGTTTTGGAGGGGTCTTGATGGAGCTGTCGTTTTGTGGCTGGAAAAATGAATCCTGCATATTGGAGGTACATTATTTGCAAATTAATCTTAAAACAAATTGGCTCTTTATGGTTTTAATTGAATGGGACTTTCTGCAACAGTCAAGCAGTTTTCCTGGAAAGTAATGCAGTCCATTAATGAAGGCTGCCAAGTAAAAGCTGTCGAAGAACATCTGGAGCACTGAAAGAGAACACCTGACTGTCCGAACCAAGGTTTGTGTTTTTGTTACATGCTTTTGGTTCCAATTAGGTCCAGTTTGGCACCAGACTAAAGAACTGTGCTATGTCCTGTCTTCATCGCCCAGATAGTGAGCATATATGCTCGTACGTATATTATTATTATTGTAAAAATTTGGGACTAAACTAACTTACATGCGATGATGAATAAAAGATGAGTGGATAGATTTGACACTGGGTGGAAAAGGAGCGATTAAAAGTGTTGCCATCAGTGGGCCAACAGTGCTCCACTATTCTGGTCCTATCAGGACACCTTCATGAGCTGTGTCTCTATACACTGCATAAAAATACAAGATCCTTCAGGAACATTGGCATGTTATTCAATTTGAAACTGTGGAGGAACCCTTTCCTGAAGGTTCCTTGAAGCACCTTAAGATGTTACTCCACAGTTTCAAATTGAATAATATGCAAAAGTTCCTCAAGGATCGTGACCTCTAATAGGCCTTTTCCTCAAAAAGAACTCTGGTTCTTGAACTGGTTCTGTTCTGGCTCATAAGAACCTTGTGCATGTGTGTGCTCCATATTTTTCATATACAGATCTCCATATTCTACTGCTTGTATGAAGCCTGAGCTCTGTCTATGGGCTGCATTTCATGTGCAGAGTGAGCACCCATGTCAGAACATGTCCATCAGTACAGCGTACTGCATATAAATCACAGGCTTGTCCATACCTGATTCAACCATGCAGTCGGAGGTTTGGAGCAAGATTCCTAAAAATAGGTTGTATACCCCTGGAGTTGGACCACCATGAGGAACTAAGATACTCTCGGGCCCTTTCCACCAAAAGAACTGGTTTTTGAACTGGTTTGATTTAGAGTTTTTTTTTAGCAGATCATCCCACATTTACATCAGTTGCAGTGGAACCAAGGATCCTTAAATCCAGATTTCTCAAACTGTGAACTGGGGACCACCAGAGGCCCGTGAAGCACTCTGCAGTGGTCCGCCAGCCCAACCTCAGGGGGACAGTAGACCATAGTGGGCCAGTGACTGCACTTCAAACAAGCCAAATGACATCAGATATAATGTGACAGCATAAGCAGGCAGATTGTTAATATGGGGACTGACATGTAGCGAGAGAATAGTACAACTAGATGTGTCAGCATTGCATCTTTCCTGCTCGTGTTTGTGAGCTACATTTAAGACTAGATGTTTTCCTGAGGACATGCTGCTTTTTAAGGCAGAGGTTCCTCGTGGTCCACATGTTCATAACTAGAAAGCATGATGGCCCTCAAGAAAAACAAATTCTTACGTAAAATCGCTTTTGCATTTTATTATCTAAGTTCTGTCACTGAAAGGTCCGAACAGTAGATTAAATGTGATCTCTGGTGCTCACAGATCCACTGTGCTGCACATGGGAAATGTTCCTCTGCATTTAACCCATCCACACATAGTAATATTCACACTACTCACTAGGGGGCAGTTGGCAGTTGCCCAGAGTAGTGAGCAGACCTCTGCAGAGTGCCCAAGGAGCAGTTGGGGAGATAAGTGTCTTCATTAAGGGCACTTGAGTCATGTTCAGGGAGTTGAACTGGCAACCTTCCAGTCATAAGGCTGGTTACCTCACCACCAGGCCACGGCTGGCCCTATGCATGGCATGGCCACTTGATGGGTGGGGGATTATCCCCAACAACCAGTGATTGACTAGATCCTGCTCTCCTTGTATTTTCCTGATATTAATTACAGTCCTCTCACTTACAGAATGTGATTTCTTGGTCATGTATTCTGCTTTTTGGCCCAGTCCTGACTCCACAGATGCCATAAAGAACCATTTTGGTGAAAAGGTATGTGTGAGGAACCTTTAAAAGTTTTTTAAAGGTTTACACTCATGTTGTTTTTACAAAATATTCTTTTTGGAACCACAATAGGGTTCTTCATTGGTCTCACTCAAAGACCCCTTTTTAACACCCTTATTTTTGAGGGTGTGTTGAACTGAGTCGTATATGACTGGTAACCTGCACGGAGGAGTGCACAACTTTTCCAGGAAAAGAGGAAAAAACAATGAGAAATATACATCATGCACTAAATTGGGCGCAATTTGGTTTTCTGAAAGCAGCAGAGCATCTGTCAAGGGTTGTTTAGATAATCAGAGTGGACCTTCTGGACCATTAGAAAAGCACAGTGTCAAAACCAGCAGGTGGGGAGCAGAGGCGAGCGGGTACTTCATGACATAACGAACACTGTGCAAACAAAGTGATTCAGGGCTTTTTTCTTCTTCTTTTTCCATACGCTCCATTGTTTTCAGCTCCCAGTTCCTCACAAGTATTAAAAATGCTACTTGCACCGTATTTCTGCCCAATAAAGATAATGAAAGCTGGTGCCTGTGGACACTTTGTACTCCGAAGCACAACATGTAAACTGTTAAATGCTTTATAAAGAGTAATGATGTAATGATGCAATGATGTAATGCAGGGCTGGTAATCACTACCCCAGATAACATCCCATGTGGAGCCTGTATGAGTAGCCCAACTGGGAAACGGATGTTTGCTCCACATATGGAGGCCCACCAGGATCAGTGATGAACCGGGAGAGGCTACATATGACCCTTATCTGAATTGTGTACTATATACAGGGCCTAGATGGGATCTATGTGGGATTAAGGTGGACTAATGATGGGGCCCATTTGGGAAGCCCAACTGGTTACCAATAACAACACATGTAGAAACCCACACAAGAGCCTGTGGCCACCTGGAACCCACCAAGCCCACGTTCCAATCATGTGAGGCCATAATGAGCATGTAGGCTGGGTTGGTGCCTCATAATGCAGATCACAGTCTTATATGCAGAGATGGTAAAATATTATAACACTGATATGTCAGAATTACATCCTCTGATCACTCATAACATCATGTCCTTGTTTCTACATTCATGGTCCATTTTCACAGCTCTTCTTCCCACACAAGAGCACGTTGTATTTCTATAATTGCAGACTGTAGTTCATCTGTGTCACCCTGATCTTCAATGATCAGGACCCCACAGGACCACCACAGAGCAGGTATAATGTGGGTGGTGGGTCACTGCAGTCACACTGACATGGTGGTGGCGTGTTGCTGTGTGTTGTGCTGATACGAGTGGATCAGACACCACAGTGCTGTTGGAGTGTTTAAACCCCTCAGTGTCACTGCTGGACCGAGAACAGTCCACCAACCAGAAATATCCAATGGACATTGAGTGTAGAAACGAGGAGGTGGTCAATAATGACACAAACATTTAAAAAATGCACTAAATCTATCTAGAACACTGTTGCAAACATCAGCACACAGTGCAAGCCTGTCCACTCTCTGAAGCAGAAGTGTGTGACGCAGTCCCTGTCGGCTGGTGATGGGGATTTATACACTGCAATACGGGCGGAGCGATCCAATGCGTGGGGACTGGAAGCCTATGAGTCAATATAGGGAAGACTGGAGTGAGGGAATACACCCAGGATCTGCTCAGTCCAAGGTCAAATGTTGAGCTGAGTCCACATTTCAGGAAAGACTCTGCGACTGTGGGAGGAGATGTGTTAACAGGCCTTGTTTCACGCTTAGTGTTTCCACTCGTTCTGTATTCAGATGAATTATATACTAATCCATCTCAGAAATTATAATACTGTGAAAAAAGGTTTGTGATCATTTAATTCATTAAACTCATATTTTATTGTGATATATTTCAAGCTTTTGGTTTAAAGTTGAAACTGTGATCTATTCAAATTAGAATCTAAAATTATCTATCTATCTATCTATCTATCTATCTATCTATCTATCTATCTATCTATCTATCTATCTATCTATCTATCTATCTATCTATCTATCTATCTATCTATCTATCTATCTGGTGTGATAGGGGTGTGATTTTTCAGGGGTGTGGTTGTGATATGTGATGGGGGTCTGATCTTTCCGGGGTGTGGTTGTGATGTGATGGGGGTCTGATTTTTCAGGGGTGGGATTTGATTTTTCAGGGGTGTGGTTGTGATAAGTGATGGGGGTCTGATTTTTCAGGGGTGGGATTTGATTTTTCAGGGTTGTGGTTGTGATAAGTGATAGGGGTGTGATTTATCAGGGGTGTGGTTTTGATATGCGATGGGGGTCTGATCTCTCCGGGGTGTGGTTTTGATATGCGATGGGGGTCTGATCTCTCCGGGGTGTGGTTGTGATATGCGATGGGGGTCTGATCTCTCCGGGGTGTGGTTTGTAGGATGTGGTTTTATGAGTGTTGAAGGAGATGCAGGTTTTCACCGTTAAAGGTTCGTTCCTGTAGAGCTCTATTGGGGAAAACAGTTTATGTGAGCAACAACATAAACTGACAGCTCAGTTCGGTGGTTTTATTTGTTTTAAAAAAAATATTTAATTGGCACAAATGTAGACTTTTTTACAGCTTTACCTCAATGCAGCAAACACCGACAGTGGCGGTAAAAAAGGCAGCAGTTGGCAGGCAGTTAAGAATAGAAAGAGCTTCTGCTTCGTGTTTATTTGCATCTTGCACATATGCTGAGCGTTCCTGCCAGGAACAACTCTGCCTTTATATAACGTACTGCCAGAACAGCGCTTAGTCCATCCAAGCACTTTTACAGTTCAGATCCCGTCACTCAAAACAAGCCTCTTGAGAGCCTTTTGAGATATTCACTGGCCCCCATTACCTTTAGTGGCATAATTGGTTGAAGAGGTGATTCATTTGTCACTTCATTCTGAATCTGGGTCACAGTGTTGGAGTTTGAGTGTGGCCTACTTACTAAGAGTAATCCAACTCCTCATGCATATTTATTATTATTCAGGGGGAAAAAAAGAGTAATCTAATTAGTAAGAGCCTTCTGAAGGGCCTAAAGAAGATACGGCAGTTAAATTAAGGCAAGCGTTCCACCAGTGATGGGAGCCTTTTCAATGGGAGGAGCTAATCTCCAGATGTTTTCAACGTGCATATAGACGCAGGTATATATTATATATTATATCCAGGTGATAAACCCGATAAACCGAAAGCACAGCAACATTTATTTCATCTAAGAATTTGTTTATTCGTGTTTTGGATAAAGGGGGGGATGAATGGTCCTGGCTGTGGTGACCCAGCACATAAACTGCTTATACTGCACTATTCAAGATCAATTAATTCCCATGCTGTTCTGGGGGGAGTATCCAGATGGGGTCTGTTTGGTACCAGTCCAAAAGTGCATGAAAGGGATAGTAATAGAGAAATGATCAAATAATCAGTGTTGTAATATAAATTAATTGCAATTTGGACAGAAATTTGGCCTCAGTGAGACTTCAGCACTTTATCCTGGTGATTTAGTGAGTGGTCATTATAGAAATGAACCGCCTTTAATGAAGATGTACTGAATATGGGTGGCACATGCTGCCATACACACCTACATACCTTGATGCCATGAAAAATGATATTGTCAAGCTTGTCTAAAATTAGGTAGGACCCACTCATGCCATCCAAACAGCTCTGCTCCATCAAGGCATAGACTCCTGTGGAACGTGGCACCATTAGCAGTAGATCCTGTAAGTCCTGTAAGTGTTGAGAAGGGACCTCCATGGTTTAGACTTACTTGCTCAACACATCCTATAGGTGCTCATTTCGGCTGAGACCTTGGGATTGCACAGGATGTACTAACCACATGGAGGAAAGACCTGCCTGATATTTTGGAGATGTTCTGACCCTAATTTAGATCTTCTCAAAAGAACTGACTGTTTAATTCTCTATGGAAGGCTTTCTTCTAGAATTTGGAATGGGATTGCTATGAAGATTTGATTGCATTCACCAAATACCATTAAAAAGACAGGATACTGGATGATCATCAGCCTCATCCCCATCTCCCTACCTCATACCAGAAGTACTAGAGAAATTACAGTGCTTCACAGCTAAGTGCTTGTGGGCTTTATACTCCTAGCCCATGGCTGGTATTAGGCATTGTGTCAATAGGCTTTTGTTTATCTGCTCCAGAGTGTCCTATTCTATTGGCAGTACTTCTCTACAGGGACTAGACAAGCTGTATGTGCATTTCTACATCTCTGTGCAAGTTAAAGCAGCTAAATGCATTTGAAGGGGTGTCCTCAAAGTACAAACTCTCACTGACACTGACTTTATGTTTATTTGGGTTTATTCTAATGTTATATAGAGTTAATTACAGATAGACGCTCTCACTGACCAGTGACTTTATGTTTATTTGGGTTTATTCTAATATTATATAGAGTTAATTACAGGTAGACGCTCTCACTGACACTGACTTTATGTTTATTTGGGTTTATTCTGATGTTATATAGAGTTAATTACAGGTAGATGCTCTCACTGACCACTGACTTTATGTTTATTTGGGTTTATTCTAATGTTATATAGAGTTGATTACAGGTAGATGCTCTCACTGAGCACAGACTTTGTTTATTTGGGTTTATTCTAATGTTATATAGAGTTAATTACAGGTAGACGCTCTCACTGACCACTGACTATGTTTATTTGGGTTTATTCTAATGTTGCATAGAGTTAATTACAGGTAAACACTCTCACTGAGCACTGACTATGTTTATTTGGGTTTATTCTAATGTTATATAGAGTTAATTACAGGTAGACGCTCTCACTGACCACTGACTTTATGTTTATTTGGGTTTATTCTGATGTTATATAGAGTTAATTACAGGTAGATGCTCTCACTGACCACTGACTTTATGTTTATTTGGGTTTATTCTAATGTTATATAGAGTTGATTACAGGTAGATGCTCTCACTGAGCACAGACTTTGTTTATTTGGGTTTATTCTAATGTTATATAGAGTTAATTACAGGTAAACGCTCTCACTGACACTGACTTTATGTTTGTTTGGGTTTATTCTAATGTTATATAGAGTTAATTACAGGTAGACGCTCTCACTGACACTGACTTTAGGTTCATTTGGGTTTATAAAGTTGCACAGGCTGCATGTAGGTGATGCAGTAACATAAGTCTTACGCTGCCACAAATGTAAAGTGTATCAAAGTGTGTCTTCTGATTTGATCACTACATTCAACTCCTCTACTTGACAAAAGCCTTCATTGGCTGCACTTACATTTCTGTGCTGAAACGGTGAAGAGCTGGAAGTGGTGCACTAAGCAGTTTCTGAGCAGAACTTTTCTGTTCAGGAACTTCCTCACCTCTGTACAAAACGACATAAAAAGCACATTACTGTGATAGAGCACTACTGAAGGGCTTTTTAATGCATCAGGGAGATTTTACTCATCTCAACATGATTTGGACTCCCTAATGCAGTTGCCTTTTAAACATTTTTCACTTTCCTCTGAAATTGCTGTGAATTTCCCAAAAATTAAAGACCTACATTGTTTGATGTGGAACATTTTTACAGTTTGATCTATTTCGTTCCATCCAAAAAGCACAGGTCTTGCTTATATTCAACATCACAGCCACATTCTTCATTCTCAATCACCACTTTGAGTTTGATGGTTTAGCTGCTCAGCCAGAACAAGCCAGAAAACCAGTATGACCGAGCTGGTTAACAAGCATGACCTTCCTGACCATGCTTGTTCACCAGTATAACAAGCTTGTCATAGTGGTTGACTACTATGACCAGCCAAGTGACCAGCTTGATCAAGCTGGGCAACCAGTATCTCCAAGCTTGTCGTACTGGTTGACTAGTGTGACCAGCTGGGTGACCAGTTTAACCAAACTGGCCATACAAAATGACCCAGCTTGTCATACTGGTTGACTAGTGTGACCAGCTTTATGACCAGCATGACCAAATCGGGACACCGTATGATCAAGATTACTGTACTGGATGACAAGTATTACCAGTTTTATGACCAGCATGACCAAATTGGCCAACCAGTATGACCAAGCTTGCCATACTGGTTTACTAGTATGATCAAGTTTGGTCAAGCTGGATATCAAACACAAAAGAACATGCTGGTTAAGGGTCAAGTTGGTCAACATGTTTGAGACCAGCTCAGAGCATATGAATCCAACTACCAGGAAAAGCTGGTCTTAACTTCTTAACTCCATCCAAAAAGTTCTTTGAAGGTTCTTCACACTCACACATCTCTAACTACTACTACAACCATGCTTCTATAGAACCAAATGTGGTTCTTCTAAGAGTGTAACCCCAACCTTCTATCTCTAGCTGAGTATCAGCTAGATAGATTCCTTTTCGTTTAATGGGTGGGTTGATTGTGGGTCCTTCAACACCACACTCAAAGAACCCAGCAAATAAAAATAGCTCCCTCCTCCAACAGAACTGGGTGTACAGCATCTTCTGATATGGTTCCCCAGCAAGTCTAATTACATGCACCTCTGATTCACCATTGCTGTGAGGACATAAAGCAGCAGCATCTGTGTAGATGCGAGATTGCAGCAGGGTGTCAACACCAGGGCTGAGAAACATGCCTCAGGGCATTGATCTGGAGCTGCTGACTGAACTGCATTGATTGAACTCATGGCTGAAAATATTGACACCCCTGTACTTCTTCCAGAAAATGCACCACTTCTCCCAGTACACTGCTGCAGGTACACATGTTTCGAAATTCACATGTTGGTTTCTTTTGTTAGTGTTGGAACAAGAATGGAGAAAATGATTGACACCATCAGTTCTTTGGTAGAACATCTCTGGGACTGAAACCAGTCGCTTCAGTAACCATAAATAAAGTTTCTTACACCTCTCTACTGGAATTCTGAGCCACACTTCTTTACCATCTACTCCAGGCTTCTCAGATTTAAGGGTTCTTCTTCCAATACTGTTTTGAGATCTCTACACAGGAGGTATGAAAGCTTTCGCAAGTGTTCTACCAGGGGACTCCAGGTGCTATGTCCTTCAACCTCCTCCCTCCTGACTGTAAAAAGCCCTTGCTCACACATTCCTTTTGCTGCTTTTCAGATGCTGGCATTTCATTTCTTTACCATCCTTTTCCCTATCACCATTAGTTTCATGCCGTCAGTTACCCAAGGGGTTGGCTCTGCCAGGGGCATCACTTGACTGTGCAGGGGGGCTGGAAGCAGGATGTGTGTTCTGGATTCAGTGCTGGCCACTTCAGAACATTCCAGTTCTTTGCCTTAAACAAGTGTTTGAGGCTCTGAGTGGCTCAGCGCTCTAATGATGATATTGTGATCCTAGGATTGTAGATTCAAATCCCAGGTAATGCTTCTTGCCATCAGCAACCGGAGACTGAGACAGCAGAATTGTCCAGGCGTTCTCTGGGTTGGTAGATGACAATCTGTCTCCACATCACACCCAGCACAGTCCATTGTATTGGAGCTGGGCACCCGGCACTTTCCTCAAAGCATGATTGGTGTCCAGCGATGATGCAATGGTGGCAATATTGCAGTATCAGAGGAAGCATGGGCATGTTGATGTTGGGTAATTGGTATATCTTAGTGCTTGCCCTGTTTCTAACACACCTGACTCTTCTAATCATAACATGCCTTTTCAGAGTTGCAGGGTGTGGGTTAAAGCAGTCCACTAAAACATGCAATCAAGGGGTCTTAGGGACCAGGCTTAAGAAACATCTTGAAACGTTTCTTGGTGGCATGGACGTATGTGTTGGGTCATTGCTGGTGGAAGACTCATGACCTCTGATGGAAGCCCAGTTTTCTGACACTGGCCTCTAAAAATGCTCCAAATTTCTTTAGCAGTCTTCGTGTCTCATAATGCCATTCACACAGGCATCCACTGCAAGAACCCTCCGAACAGCTTTGAACCTCCACCATGTTTGACTTTAGGGACTTCTTCTAGAATCTTCACTGAACTTTTCATTTCTTGTTGAAGTGTTGAAGCGGGGAAACCAAACTGAGGTGTTCAAGATGAATGGGTCTGAACATCTCCCAAACATGACATGTCCCATGCAGGTCTTGTGAGATATTCCCAGTATGCAATGATGAATGTCTACCGAAAGTATTCAATATTAGGTAGGTTTAATGTTATGGCTGATTTTCAGTGACAGCAACATCTGGAAATGGAATGCCTGGTGAAGATGGGAATGGCCTTCAAGTAGCATGACCTTTACCCACTCTCCATCTAACCACCCAGAAACCAAAGCTTTCCAATTTGTTACCTTGTAGACCATGAACCCTGCAATGCCCTCCATGATGTGCACTCTTGCTGCAGTGTGTGTGTGTGTGTGTGTGTGTGTGTGTGTGTGTGTGTGTGTGTGTGTGTGTGTGTGTGTGTGTGTATAATGTGCCCATAGTCAGAGCCCAGCTGAGCTCACCTTCACTCAGACTCACTTTGATCATCAAACATCCCAAATCATCTCAGCTCCTCTGGTGGAGCAGTACAAAGCCACTTTTATTCCACCAAGAAGTGCTAAAGTCAGCTCTTTTCATCTGCCCCCTTTTGCATCTCTAGGCTTTTTTTCCTTCATGTCTTTGACCAGAGAGAGAGAGTGAGTGAGTGTGTGAGTGAGTGTGTGAGTGAGTGTATGAGTGAGTGTATGAGTGAGTGTGTGAGTGAGTGTATGAGTGAGAGAGAGAGAGAGAGAGAGAGAGAGAGAGAGAGAGAGAGATGCTGTTGCTTAGGAAGATGGCTCCAACCAAACTGTTGTGTTGCACAGACCACATGTTGAATTCAACCAAAGAATGCAAAGGCTTGAAACATCCAGAGAACAAACACTCACACTGGTGAACAGTGCAGTAAGCACACCCAGGGTACCAGCCACCTCTGCACCCAAGGAGTAATTCAGGGTTCAGTGCTTTTATAATGCCAAGGGCACCTCAGCCATGGATAACAGTACTGCTGAATAAACTAGTGGCGTTCCAGTCTGAATCTCAGTCCTGTAACCTGTTTCAGCTACAGAGTGTCAGAAATGCCTAAAGCAAGTCTCTTATAGATGATAATATGATTTATGTTTCTTGTTTGTTGGTTTGGGAACCAGCCTCGTGACTGGAAGGTTGCCAGTTTGAATCCCTGAACTGGCAGGGTGCAACTGAAGTGCCCTTGAATAAGGCACCGTGGAAAGGGCTACCCACCACTCCAGGCAAGTGTGCTCACTGCCCTCTACTGTATGAGTGTATCACCGTGTGTGGATGGGTTAAGAATACAGAGTGTCTCTGTTAAACTCTATGTAAAAGTACTTGATGATGTTATAGAGCTTCTAAAAAAAGCAAAATTATGGAAAAGGGAGATTCCTGGTAAGTTGATGTTAGAGTTAGAATAAGGATTAGGTTAATTTAGGTCACTGGTTAGAGTTAGGTTAAGGGATAAGGGTTAAGGTTAGTTTAGATTAGGTTAGACTGGTTCCCAGAATTCAGAAGGCCTCAGCAGGGGGAAGAGCCTTTTCTCACAAAGCCCCCAAATAAGTTGCTAGTGTTACTTGTATGTCCACCAGCAAACTAACATTACACCAGTACACCAGAGTATTAGAACAGATGTGTGGGGGTTCAGTGCCCCCTAAAAAACTATATATAATAATTTGACCAGAGAAGGAGGGGTCCTCCCCCAATGTGAGACTGGTTCCTCTCTGAGGGAGTTTTCCGTTCCACCGTTGCCCGTTGGCTTGCTCACTTTTTCTATTCGATTTCTATTTCTTGTACTCTGTATCTTTTTGTTTATTTTTAATTCTAATATTTATTTCTGTTAAGCTGCTCTGTGACAACATCCACTGTGAAGAGAGCTATACAAATAAATGTTGATTAGATTAGATTGGGGTCATGGTTAAGGTTCGGGTTAGAGTAAAGGTTAGGTTGAGGTTATGGTAAGGGTTAGGGTGATTTGTTGCGGTTTGTAACTGTCTTTAAGATAGACAGCAGACGTTGTTGTTTGTGACACCCCACTAACTCCATAAATGAATTAAATGTACTATGTAATTGATTATGGAATTACAGGTAATGTAATGTAGCAAAACAGCAGTAACAGCTGCAGAGATGTAACCAAAAGTTGACTGAAGCAATCACAGCATTATTATGTGCTCCAGTAATCGCTGAGGTTGTGTAACACATTCCAAACACATAATGAAATATTAACAATGCTTAATTTCTTATCATTACTGTGTGTAGCTTTCAGCAAATTTGTAGCCCATCTAATATCTAATCACTGACTTTGGGCGCTTGAGTCAATACAGCTTCAGATTTCTCCCATCAGAGATTCATTTGCTGCTATTTTCTTTGGGCTGTTTTAATCATCCATAGCTTTACACGTGTGATTTGATTCAGGGTAGGTTGAGCTCTGTCTTGTTATTCTTTCATTAGTAATATCATAATGCAGCCCAGTGGGAGTACGACAGCGCTGATATTAATATTAAATAAGAAGTTAATATCTCACTGTCAGGAGCCTTAATGTAGCAGAGAACGAACACACACACACACACACACGCAACAAAGATCTTAGGCAGCAATAAATCAGTGTCTGATAAATCAGTATCTGTGTCTAAGCACTGAGTCTATTATTACTTATAAATCATTCTATAACATCAGAATAAACATGTGGTATTGGCCAGTGTATAGCCATAATTAACTCTATATTATATTACAGTCAACCAAAATAACAATGAAGTCAAAGGTCAGTTCAACTCTCTAGCTGTAAAACTCTAGACAAAAGGAAGTCAGCGGTCAGTGAGAGCGTCTACCTGTAATTAACTCCATATAACATCAGAATAAACCCAAATAAACATAAAGTCAGTGGTCAGTGAGAGTCTACCTGTAATTAACTCTATATAACATTAGAATAAACCCAAATAAACATAAAGTCAGTGGTCAGTGAGAGCGTCTACCTGTAATTAACTCTATATAACATCAGAATAAACCCAAATAAACATAAAGTCAGTGGTCAGTGAGAGCGTCTACCTGTAATTAACCCAAAAAAACCCAAATAAAGTCAGATTTTTTCAGTTCCATCAGCAGCTCATCTGATTTACTTCAATGAAGGACTAATTAAATCAAGTAAATGTTTGGTGGGAACTGGAATGCTGGGACCTCCTCCAAGAGAGATCTGGAAGTGGTTTTGGAAAAACATGCAAAGAAGATCTCCTTCATCATTATATTCAATAAGTGACTACAGTGAGTCTCAGCTGTGTGTTTCTCTGAACAGCTTTTCTGTAACTCCTCTTGATTCCTTCCAGCTGATCACTGATTTACCACACCGTCACGTCTCCTGCTCTCCATTTCTCCGTCCAGGAGGAGGAGTGGGATCAGTTCACACATACACACACACACTACTGTGCTACATTACCTCACCACACACATTCCTCTGTCCTGTGTTCATTTGATCCCTGTGCTCTCGCTCCTCCTAATCTCTGATCCAGTATCTCTGCCTGTTAAAGGTAATATTCAATCTAAATGCGTCTCGCTCAGTTATTCCTGGATGCAGCGGCTGTGCTGGACACTGCAGTCGAGACATGGGATCCATAAAGGACCACCTGTTTTCATGTATTCCTGACTATGGCTGTCTAATGGATCTGTTGAATACATTACTAATACATGTGGTCACACTTGTATCCCATATGTAATGTAAGATTTGCCAGGCCAGGCGTCCTGACTCCAGCTTTGGTGAGCCCGTGTCCACTGCTTTCTGTTCCTGGCTGACAGAAGTGAACCCTGACATGATGTGGTAGCACAGCCTCTTCAAGCTTGGACCTATTGTTGCTGCACAGAGTGGCTATCTGAGTTACTGTGTTGACCTCTCTCATCAAAAGGCATCTTCTTTATTCCACCATTGTGAATAGACGGCTGTGCTGAAAATCCCTGAAGATCAGCAGTTCTAGAAATAAACCAGCTCATCTGACACCAACAATCATGCCACTCTCAGAATGACCATATTTCACTTATTCGGATGATTGATGTGTGGTTACTTGTTCCATGCGCTGCACTGATTTCTGCAACATTTTTGGCTGATTTCGATAATTGAAGTGTTCCTAATAAACTGCTTTGTGGGTCTTGTTCAAACCTGTGATTTTAAATACATCTCCTAGGACTGTTTGTGCTTGGATTTCGGTTCTGATTCCTAATTTCCACAGGACTAAGGGTCACACATTAATGCCATATTCCAGTATCGACTGTTTTTTCAACCACCTGGTCTGTTGTTTATGATGAAGAGACACCGAAAGAGACACTGAAAAGCAGCTGGTTTCATCTCTGCTCTATTCTGGCTGGGGCAGTGATGCAGTTGTCAAGGACATAATCGAAACACTTCGGCATTCACAACACACGAATAATGTAGTCATACGCGTCTCTGACCACCTCTGAATGTGGTTTGAAAGACTTCCCTTCATACACACATTATATTTACATATATATCTGTATGCATGGATTTCTTACCTCAAAAAAACTGAATAAACTGACTCTAGGTTGGAGTGAATGGCAGTCTGTGGAATCCTGCAATGGACAGGCATCCTGTCCAGGATGTTTTCCTACCTTACACCCAATCATTCCAGGTAGGTTGCAGACCCACCACGACCCTGACCACAAATAAGTGAATATAAAGAATAAAGTCATGGATTGTAGTAAAAGAGTCCTGTCTAAACTGGATAAAGCTGGTATATTTAATGGCTTTCAACCTAATAAGCAAAATAAAACCAACAGAACAACCTTTTGGAACAGAGGACAAAGATCTACACACCCTTGAGCGCATTGTATCTACAGTACATCCTTAAAACAATTTTTAATTTCATTATCAATATACTAAAACAGGCTTGATGCAAAACTAACTTACTATATGAATTATTGTGTGAATATGTACTCCAGCAATTACAGGTGTGTGCATCTTAATGAGAGAGAACAGTTCAGGTGTAGGAACTGAGATAATCCAGGTCTTGGGTCGTAAACAGAATCACCATATGCCACACAAAGTTCAGTGCAAGTATTAGTGTGCCGGTAGAGATCCAGTACATGGCTTAATTACAGTACAGTATCAGCACAGTGCTAAGTGCAGTGCAGTACAGTTCAGTGCAGAGCTGGTGGAGCTCAGAGTGCATAGGTGAGTAAACTGAACTGGGGGGTCAGAGTGATCAACAGCAACGTGTTTGTGTGTATTGAGGTTGTGGTTGTTGCTGGTGGTGTGACCAGTTAACAGCATGTGGGGAAAAAGCTGTTCTTGAACCTGGTGATTCCTGTACCTCTTTTCAGATGGTAGGTGTTGGAACAGGGAGTGACTGGGGTATGTGGGAGGTGGTAGTAGTTTGGGGGTCCTAACATTTGTCCCCCAGCATTTTTAAGGGCTATAGGAAGCTTGGAAGCCCAGGCCAGGTAATGCATGAAGGACAATTGAATGGAGAGACCAAACTGGTGGCAGTTGGGACGAAGGAGCTGAAATAATTAATGTCAGAGTCTGAAAGCAGCAAAGTAGGCGTGTAATAGAGGTCTTTTAAAGACAGGTGATGCTTGTGGTTGGAGCTTTGGACTGTCCAGGTAGAACCTTCTCTGAAGCCTTCATTTCTAATGAAAGTGAAAAATGTCCCCTGCTAGAGATTTCAGGTTCCGAGTTAACGCTGAAAGCGAACGACACAGCTCTTTGCTCTGCTGAATGCTGGTGCGTCTCCGTCATTTGTATTCAGAAGTCCCCTCAGCTTGAGTTTGGCTGCCTTTTGTAGTGTGGCTTGTAAACAGAGGCACATGTTATGCTTGTTAAAACGGCGCAGACAGCAGCAAGACAAGTCTGATGTTGCCCTCATACCAACGTTTTGTTTAGAGAGAGCGCTGTGACACGAGTCAAACGCTGCTAAAATAATCGGAGCGCTCAAAGAGAACAGAACAGCGTGGCGGTGGCAATGTGGCAACACCCTAGACAGGCTGGCAAGAACAACAGGCCCTCGTTTCTTTTTCCATCTTTGAAGGGCTTGGAATCATAGGGGCTACCAGCAAAGGGGTTTCTCATGATTGGACAACATTCATCATTAAAGGAATAGATCAGTGCTTTTCCTTTCAAGCAACATTACGAATGAACATTACATTAAAAAGACAGCTTTACAACCATGTTGGTGGTAGGGAGAGTGGCATGTCTGTCATTGACACTCCAGGCTGGAACACTGCTGCACTATGAAACTTTGTTGGAGCTGCATGAGAAACTCTCCAGAACTGCGTAACGCTGAATGATGCCAGTCACGTTCATGCAAATTGCTGTAATATTACTCTACCGTCTTGGTCCACATGCTTATTTCACTGCAGGTGCCACTTCAGAATATCTCAGCTTGTCAACAAGTGCACGTGTACAGCTGTCCCATTTGTATTTACTGCTGTAGAGTAAAAGTCACTTATTCTAAACAACTGTAGCAGAGCAAAGTGTAAGATAAGCATTCAAAACTCACGATTTACCCTGATCTGTTGTCTGGTGCACTCTATAAATAAATTCGGCGCATTTTCAAGACAGTTCTTGGTCTATGTTGCTTTAAGCCCCGAGCAAGGCCAAGCAAGTTAAAATATAATGAACTCCCAAACCTCCACAGCCATACACTCCACTCAGAATACTGCAGGAGGTCAGGGTTAGTGAGGAGAACAGGCCAACAAATAATATTGTTCTGCAAAATTGCCCACCTTGGGAAGTGGCTGTGTGAGTGAGAGGTGAATAATTTACACTGGTCTTTTCTTCAGACCAGCGAAGGCTACAAGCAGTAGCCTTTACTTGAAATGAAACGGTGCATTCTTTACACTGGGCTCTAACCTTGTATCCTGCATGTACAGAAGTACTACTGATTTAAGGCAGTGGCATTACACTGGGCGTTGGCATCCCTCTTGGTTGCTGTTATTCCTCGTGTTGTAAGGCAAAGCTGCGCTGAGGTCAGTGTCTATGGCTAATTGAAACAAATGGGACCAATTTAAGACCGCTGCTCCATGCAGGAGAGCAGGGCGGGTAATTGGGTATTGGAGGGGGGCATGGTGAGGAGAGTGTGTGGGCAGGAGATTGGACAGTGTGTTAAAACGTAGATTGAAAATCACCGCGGGTGCCATAAATCATGCACTGCCTTTGATTTCACAGTCTTCCTTCTACTCTCGCACTCTTTCCCACTCTCTCTCTCTCTCTCTCTCTCTCTCTCTCTCTCTGGTGACCTTGGCTTGTAAACATGTCTCCATATGACACATTAACCCCACTTGATTGCCTTTCCTTCTCATATAATAGCAACATAAAGCCTCCAAAGCAAAACGATGTGTGTAATATAGATCTCTACCTGCTTTAAATGCCACTGAGGAACCATTACTGTGGTCTCATTTGCATGCATTCAGTAAATTACACTAGTTAAGCCAAATGAGAAAGTGATATCAGTCATTCCATTAAACGACAGACTGTCGTAGGTGCCCTGTGCCAGCAACTGCTAAAATCTCTTCAAACTGCAGTCACACTGACATGGTGGTGGTGTGTTAGTGTGTGTTGTGCTGGTACAAGTGTATCAGTCACAGCAGTGCTGCTGGAGTTTTTAAACACTGCGTCCACTCTATCAGACTCTCCTACCTACGTACTCCACCTTGTAGATGTAAAGTCAGAGGTGCACAGGACAATGTCGGTGGGATATTCCTGGTTGGTGGACTGTTCTCAGTCCAGAAGGACACTGAGGGGTTTAAACACTCCAGCAGCACTGCTGTGTCTGATCCCCTTTTACTCGTACCCAATCATTGTGGGTTTTGTTCCAAGACCACCTCCTGACTGTGATTGGTCCTAATCATTGTGTGCTTTCATGTCAGACCCCCGATTAAGATTGGTGTGATTATCGAGTAGGAATGTGACTGGTCCCAATCATGGCTTGTTTTGATACAGCGTTCCTTAAAGGATTAAAGTTGATCTGCCAGCTTAAGAGTTCCAGTAAACCATTCAACATTTTTTCCCCACATTTGACAGCTAATCAACTTTGCTGATTAATCATTACCCTTCGATTACAGTCTTGTTTCCCCATCAGTCTGAGCTCTACAGTAACATAACATTCCAGAAGGTTCTCGTTCTGTACTTTGGCAGGTCAGGTCCCATGCTTCAGCTGTAGTATTGAGCGGTTGACAGATTGTTGTGCCACACCTCTCAATTCACTCTCTCCCTTCCATGAAGTGTTACGGACCACATGCTTTCTGGCGAAGGAGACCAGCCATGCATTAAATAGACTGGGAGCAGCAGCTGCTGACAATGGCAGAAAGAGACAAATAAAGCCCAGAAAAATGTGCTTGCAGTGTTTTCGATCGTGGCGTCGTTAATGCGTTACGATTCCAGGCTCTGGATGCTGTGCTAGCCACATGGCAGGCAGGAGGTGCTGGGGTTGTGTATGTGGGTGGGTGGGTGTGTAAGCATGAAATCAGCAGCAAGCAAAGGTCTCAAGAGGCTGATGTCTGAGGAAAAGTTTGACCTCACCGCTTTTCTCTTTTTTTCCCCTCCTCCACCGTAACTGCTTATGTGCCCCCAACTAGAGACTGGCACATGAGAGAGTGGCTCAATTACCCGAGTCAAACCAAGTCAAAAGGAATTGCTCTGAATGGCTACTTAAAAATGTAAGGCCCTTTTCAACCCTCTTCAAATTCAGGAGATAAATGCCAGCTCCCAGTCATCCAACACTCTCTTTAAGCAAAGAGGAGCAACGTGTGCTGAGACGTGCATTCATTTCAGCTTCAGGTTGATGTAGATGGTACACTGATCGTAAAAGGAGAACGGCATACATATCATTCCCACGCCAGGCCGGAATGCTGCTACTGCACTACGGAACTTCGGTGGAGCTCAATGACAACCTTTCTCCCGAACTGCGTAACGCTGCATGAACCAAGCGATATTAATGATTATCGCTTCCGTCCACCTGCTTCCTTCACTTCAGATGCCCTCAGCTTGTCCAAAAATGCATGTGTACAGCTTTCCAGGAGGGGACACTGAAAGCATGATCTGTATTTCCAGCAGTGGTATAAAAGTCAATCTGTAGCATGAGCCCAGGACTCGTTAAATCTAAAAAAAGGACAAAACCTTTCCTGTGATCTTTCAAAAACATTGCTGAATTTGTTTCTGCTAACGAGAGCGCAACATGCCACACTATGTTTAGTTGAAGCTTAGCGTGATTGGCGTCTGACTACGGCGAGTGTCAATAAGACATAGTTATAACAGCATTAACTGAAAGCTGATTGCACGAACTCTAGCACCATCAGCCCAAGTTCTATTCTATTCTATTCTATTCTATTCTATTCTATTCTATTCTATTCTATTCTATTCTATTCATATACATACTATGTGAGGTTATGTCTGAAATAGCTGGCAAATTATCACACTCCATGGTTCCTTGGTTCTTTTTCCAGCCAGTTTGTTCTAAACCTGTCTAACCATCATTCAGGATGCCTGCAGGTCTTACCTCCAACCCAAATCTAACACACCTCGTTAGTTAATCAAGGGCCTGTGGAACCGTAATAAAAGGTAGGAAAGCAGATCTCCAGGACCTACAGGCTTGGTCATCACTGGTCAAAACTGTACCAGGTGCTTCCAGTTCCGTTTGGCCACTGCTGATTTGAGATTATTGCCGTAGTAATTGATAAAATCTGGATCGTCTTGGAGTCTTGCCTTGAGGAGCGCCACCACTCTAACAGACGTTAGAGGAGCCCTGATTCAGATGCGGCCTGCACTCATTTAGAGGGAAATCATATCTTATTTGCAGCTGCACTCCCTATCGGTTTCAGTGTCCAACCAGATTAAGGCACTCAGCCACGGAGCGTTAAGGAGCTATTTCTGTGGCGCAGCCTGTCTGCCACCCGACAAAGGTGGGGAGTGAGATGCACGGAGAGTGTCTCTGGAATAATAAATGTGAAGTTATAGCGTGAATGGCTTGTTAGACCTTTTTGAAAGATTTTTCTCAGTTAAGTAATTAATCACACTAATTTGACGCATACTGCTACTGCTTTACGTTCAAAAGTTTGTGGACACATCTTTTAACCAATGCATTCCGCAACTTTATATTGCACCCAGTGCTGACAGATGGGCAGATGCCTGGATCCTGTGTAAAAAGCCCAGCACTGAGCTGTGGAGCAATGGAACTTGGGCAATTGAGGGTGAGGTGGGATGGTAATCGTTTGACATACTGACTGCATTTAATGCTCTTGTTGCTGGATGCAGTCAAATTCTCACAGCAGTACAAGATTTTATACAAACTGACCGAGAAGTTCCTATACAGAGGGAAAAGGTGCTCTCAGGACGCTGTCGGCTGGATATTTCTGGCAGACTGTTCTCAGTGCAGCAGTGACACTGAGGGGTTTAAACACTCCAGCAGCACTGCTGCATCTGATCCACTCGTACCAGCAGAACACACACTAACACACCACCACCATGTCAGTGTGACTGCAGTGCTGAGAATGACCCACCACCCACATAACAGCTGCTCTGTGGTGGTCCTGTGGGGTCCTGAGCATTGAAGATCAGGGTGAAAGGAGGAGAATAAAGTATAAAGTGAGTGTAGAAACAAGAAATGGATTGACAATGTTATGGCTGATCTTGTGTATAATGTCCAAATGTATTTTGTAGTACAAGCTAGAGCTGTTAGATCCAGAATTGGTACAGGGTATCCAATCAAACCCCGTCACTATGGGCCATGTAAGCAACACTGTCCTAAGTGAACAATCTGTCTGATCGTGATTGTAGAACTCAAGGCCTCCAAAATCAATAAAGCAACAAGAGCCTGCAAAGAACCAGAGCACAGAGGTTAGCACTGATTGCAAATGGACCATGTACAGACCACATAACTTCAGCTTCTTCCAAACTCCTCCTCCTACAAGTCTTGGCTCACGCTTCATTAAGAGCATTCAATAAATAATGCGTTCTGCACGACTATTAAATACCCATTTAGTCTTAATCGCCTGGCGATCAATCTTGGACTCGAGATGCTGGAATCCTGTTTGGATTTGTTGCTCAGGGCCAAGACTAGGCTGTCTAGAGGTGCTGGCTGCAAGACTGCTGCCCATTCGATGCCAAATGACCGCTGGCAAAGGCATGGAGGATAGGAAACAGATGGAAGATCCAGATCCAGCAACAAGTGATGTCATTTAGAGAAGCAGGTACAGCTGTGAACATCTCCATCCATAACAATATGACCACCTCCTTCTTTCTATTCTATGTGTCCATTATATCAGCTCCTCTTATGGCACAGACTTTTGTGTCTCTGCATGCTTTATTCTCCTCCTTTCACCCTGATCTTCAGGACCCCCCAGGATGGTCAGGACCCCACAGAGCAGCTATTATGTGGGTGGTGGGTCATTCTCAGCACTGCAGTCACACTGACATGGTAGTGGTGTGTTAGTGTGTGTTGCTCTGGTACTAGCAGACCAGATACAGCAGTGCTGGCTGGAGTGTTTAAACACTGTGTCCACTCCCTGTCCGCTCTATTAGACACTCGTACCGAGTGTCTCCACCTTGTAGATGTAAAGTCAGAGACAGAAGCTCATCTGTTTCTGCACAGTTTGTGTTGGTCATCCTCTAGTCCTTCATCAGTGCTCACAGGACGCTGTCATATATTCAGGTGAGTGGACTGTTCTCAGTCCAGCAGTGACACTGAGGGGTTTAAACACTCCAGCAACACTGCTGTGTCTGATCCAATTGTACCAGCTCAACACACACTAACACCACCACCATGTCAGTGGCCATCAAATGTAGTTCTTGAAGTTGATGTCTTGGAATCTGGAGAATCTGAGACACTTTGACAAAAAACAAATGGAATTGTGAGAATATCTCAGGGTGTTCCTGGTGTGCAGTGGTACATACCAAAGGTGTTCCAAGCAAGGACACAACTGTGAGCCTGCGACAGGGTTATGGGCACACAAGGTTCACTTGTGTGTTGTAATCGATAGCAGTTTCTCAGCCTCCCTGCATTCCATTCATTATTGACCTCAGGACCACTGCTGACCAGATGTTTTAGACTATTCCCAGTACAGCAATTATATTGTCATAGTAGTGTGTTGGATGCCCCCATTCAGAAATATCCAGCTAAGAGCAGCTATGTGGTCACAAACTCCACAAACTAGAGAGTGCAGTTTCTGTGTGATGACAGTTGAGCGATGTTGCTTTGATACAGCTGTTGGTTGCTAAGGTGTTGTTAGGTGGTTAATAAGATAAAGGTGTTGGTTGCTAAAGTGTTGCTTGGTGGTTGCTAAGATATAGGTTTTGGTTGCTAAGGTGTTGCTAGGTGGTTGCTGAGATATAGGTATTGGTTGCTAAGGTGTTGGGAGATTATTGATAAAGCTGTTGGTTGTTAAGGTGTTGCTAAGTGACTGCTAAGACATAGTTACTGGTTGCTAGTGTATAGGTGTTGCCTGCTAAGCTGTTGCTTGGTTGTTGATAAGATAAATATTTTTGTTGCTAAGTTGTCAATAAGATAAAGGTATTGGTTGCTGTGGTGTTGCTACATGGTTGCTAAAGTGTTTCTATGGTGGTTATGTTGTCTGCAAAGCAACAGTTGTAAGCTGTTGTCTTGGGGTTGAAGTCCAAATACATTTGGCTAATAGAGCCGTGTCCACATGACGCAGGGTGCCCGAACTTTTGCCCAGATGCTGGTTGGTCAAAAAGGTCCTCCATACACAAACAGTCCTGGAGGGCAATGGTTCTCTCAGCATTCCTCATCAGTGTGGTCTTTCCACAGTTCATTCCCGTGGCAGAAATCTGTTCACTGGTGTTACGAAATCCATAAGTCAGATTAATAACAAGCATAAAACGAACCTATTCATTTTAGGATTGAGCCAAATTCGGCTTACACTTGGACATCTACCACCCGACAGATCTGAGCGCCTTCCCTAATCTAACACACCTGATCCACGTAATGACGACCTTCAGAAGACCTTTAGCTTCAAGGCAGGGGTTCTAATAAAGTGTATATAAAGTGCTACTGGAATGGATTCAAGCTGTTTCAGATGTTCTCCGCTTTTATCAAAGTGAAAGTGCTGGCAAGCAAAGACGCCATCATTCCTAGCCCCGATAATTCAAGTCAGTCGTTCCCAAAACAGCACAAAAGCAACAGTATACCAGAACAACCTGCAGAAACCCTCAGAACAGGGCCGAGAGCCTGAGCCTTCAGAGATCGCTTTATTTTATGGCTTCGTTCTCCATTTTCAAACCCATCGACTTACTCTCACCAATCTGTGCAGCATGAATTGCTCCCTTTAGGACGCTACCCTCATAACTAATAACGCCTTCCAGGACACCTCGGGACACCACGTTCAAGCCACTGTCACCATGGCGATGTCTAAAGACTCCTCGATTAGCGGACTTTATTGATCACCCCATTTTTTTGCGGTGGCAGTGAATGGCTCTCTCAAGTGCAATCCAGCACTTCTTCTTCAAGCTGGATGAGAAGACGTTCAGAAAACGAATCGACCCGAGAGCGTTGGGGCTTTTTGTGTTTCAGCTTTGCAGCTGCCAATTGGGAAATTAGAACAAGGCAGCCTTGGTGCTGTTTCTGCTTTGATATCAAAACCTCATGACTCCGTTTTCAGATACTGTCATTTGAAAGCTGACCTTTTTGTTGGCCGAACACTGTTGGACAGGTGTACAGAGTGTCTAATCTATTGGTGGCTATTTTAATTAAGGTGTGGCCGCAAGATATACTGGTGCCAAAGGCTACTATTCTAGTGGCCACCAATATATTGTTGCTGTCCAATGAAATATACAGAGCCCCAGAGAGACCAAAGCAATATTTTAGGGGCATCAAGAAAATGTGCAACAGCATGCTCTCCTTTTACTTAGTCATTTGCTCATTTAAGTACAGTGTGCACTCATTGTGTCATCATGTGCTCACTTTATTAAATCTTATAAAAAGTATGATTTGTATAAAACGTGCATTTCATCTTTAAAGTACTCAGACTTGTAATTATCCCAGGCTGGGGGGACAAGTTACCAGCATGTCTTTGTGCACCAAACCTAAACCCTTACACATCCCTGTTAAAATTCCTTGAATCACTCAATCTGAGTACTTGGCACGGGAACAGTACCAGTGTTCCCATTAAATTAGGACCCATAATTAAATCGTGCTCACCAAGATCATGAAGATACTTAAAAAAATGATTTGAGCTTTCCAGGGCTCCAAATAAAACCACGTATCTCCATTTTGACAATTGTTAGTTTTCTCCATGGATTGAACCCTGTAGCTGCTCTGTGCACTGGGAGAATCGACCAATAGAAATGCTCTAGAAATGTATTTACATTCACTTCCCTTCAGAGAGCATTTTTACCTTCTAATGTAATGCTGTCATTTTAGAGATGTTTCTCAGAGGTCAGTGACGATATTTGATATATTGACTTCACAAGATATGTTATTAATGTATTAATATTAATACCAAATCAATATAATGCCAATATATTTATATATTATATTAATTAATCATTTATATAATATATATATATATATATTATACTATATAGAATTTATTATTTTGCAGCCTCAAAATAATCATCATATGGTTTCAGTACATTATATATCTTATGACCTCAATATTAGGTACTAATACTAGGTACTAGACCTGACAGGGGACTAGACGTGAGACAGGACTGTGGAACAGGTAAGAAACAATCTGCAGAATCAGGAATATTTATAGACATGAGCAACCAAACAGGAACAGATAGAGCTACAAAAATGAATGCACATAAAAGCTCAGGAGTGACTAATGTCCCAGGAACAGTTCTAGCTACTGGAATGGTGGGCACTGCTGATGCGGGGTGGAGAAAATTATGGTGTCAATGTTTCTCCTGGCCATTACTGGCTTGAGCTGGTTTGAGTCAACCAGCAAAAAAACATTTAATCCATTCCATTTTCCACTGCTCTTATGAACGTATCCTAGCATGTGTTGGCAAGTTGAAAAATAGACTGAATGTGCTGAATGTACAGGGGTTGGACAATGAAACTGAAACACCTGTCATTGTAGTGTGGGAGGTTTCATGGCTGAACTGGAGCAGCCTGGTGTCCAATCTTCATTAACCGCACATTGAACCAGTAAGAGCAGGGTGTGAGGGTTCAATTAGGAGGGTAATATTATTAAGTCATTATTAAGTTCATTAGATGGAAATGTGTAGTTGTATATTGATGCTTGTGTGTTAATGTCCTGGACTTGAAAAGGAGGGAACAGTCTTTAAGATTTCTGTTTATTTATTTGTAAAATGTGAGTGAAATCACCCACAAACTGAACTGTTCGTGGAGTTTTACCTCCACTATGCACCAGTGAAGTAATTGAACAGTTTGTTGATACTTCTTTGTTTACCAACAAAGAGCTTCATTATTTTTGTCAATTTTGAATTCTGTTATTTGCTTGTATGATTTTGTATTATTGAGTTTTAAGGTGAAAGAGGGTTAAACCCAATAGGACCTCTATTACTAGTTAGTGTGTGTTGCGCTGGTATGAGTGGATCAGACACAGCAGTGCTGCTGGAGTGTTTGAACACTGTGTCCACTCACTGTCCACTCCATTAGACACTCCTACCGAGTGTCTCCACCTTGTAGATGTAAAGTCAGAGACAGAAGCTCATCTGTTTCTGCACAGTTTGTGTTGGTCATCCTCTAGTCCTTCATCAGTGCTCACAGGACGCTGCCCACAGGACGCTGTCGGCTGGACATTTCTGGACTATTCTCACTCCAGCAGCACTGCTGTGTCTGATCCACTCTTATCAGCCCAAATGACCCACCATCCATATAATACTTGCTGTGTGCTGGTCCTGTGGGGTCCTGACCATTGAAGATCAGGGTGAAAGGAGACTGCAAAAGAAGCAAATAAGATTTTATTCCAACAAATTTGATGTGAAATGATGCAGATGAAGATGCAGAGACGGATTTATCTATTATGCACTGCTTGCATCAAGTCCGGAAATCCGCCACATGATGAAACCTGGCTTTTGATTAGTTCGCTTCCTTCTTTCATTTAAACTTTTTGCATGTTTCTCTGCTCATAAATATGAGGACAATTCTGTAAGACCTCCTGCGGAGCCGGGGGCTTCAGAGCAGAAACTGGGCTGAATCTGGGCTGACAGGGAAAGAAAGCTCAGAACGGGCCTTTGAAATTCTTGTTCGGTTGCCTGTAAGGAAGGCAGAATCTTGACTGCATCAAAGCTGTTCTGCTTCTGTTTTAGTAGCAAGCGAGGACTTCACAGCATCAAGAAAATCTGAGCAGCAGGCCTGAAAACGTTTCAGCTCCAGGCGATGTAATGGCTAAAGGACAGCCTGTGCTCCTCACCGTCACAGAAACCTTTAAAACATCTCTGGTGTATGTAGTTCTTAAGGTGCCTCTATCTGTCTCTCGCTTCCCCTAAACACTCTCGGGACTTCTTCGAGTTATCATACCAGACTTGAGATCAGTGAGATCAAGCTATTCCACTCATCCAGTCCTTAATGATCAGTGTTCAGAGTAAAGGTTCCTAAATGGTTCTTAGCTGGGATGTAGGGCTGTGCTCTGGGGAAAAAAGGTCAAACTGTCACTGGAGTGTTACCGCTCGAGTCACTGGGACGGTACTCTTGGATGTAGAACTTCAATGTCTTTAGTGAGGCAACAAAAGTTCCAATTTTTGTTCTTCTGCACATGATTTTATGTTTGGTCATTTAAGGGTTTGCACTGAATGCACTTTTCCTCTGAGAAGGTTAATGTAGTGCATCAATTTAAAGTACACGACACAATAGGACCCTTTTGTACCTTTGAGAGCACTTACACAGATTTGTTCAAGAGGGAACAAAGAGTGTAACTTTGTATAAAAAACAATTAATACACTGAAAAAAGGCCTTGTACAGGTTAAGAGCCCTGATGCTTCAGAGAATCGTGACAAATATATATACAGTATATATATATAGCCGTGGTCTGGTGTTTGGGGAACCTCCCTTGTGACTAGAAGGTCGCTGGTTTGAATCCCTGAACTGGCAGAATATGACTGAAGTGCCTTTGACCAAGGCCCCAGCTGAAGATAGGGCTGCCCACTGCCCCCCGGTGTGTGAAATCACGAGTGTGTATCACTGTGTGAGGATGGGTTAAATGCGGAGGATTAATTCCTGTATGTGCAGCACATTTGTTAAAAAAGTATAATTACTTACTATATATGTCACTAAAATTGTTCTTCAGTACTATATGTTCTTTATGCTTGAAATCAAATGAGACGAATCGAAATAAGACAAACAAAACTGCATTAAAATAAAAGAAATTCATGCCTTTGAATAAATGGGACAAAGACAAATCTGATCCCAAAGGAGACAAGGCCATCTCCAAATGAGACAAGATCAAGGCCAACTCCAAATGAGACAAGATCAGGAACAACTCCAAATGAGACAAGATCAGGAACAACTCTTGAGACAAAGTCAAGACCGATTTCCAAGACCTAGTACCAATGAGACTCAGTCCAAACTGTGCCCAAGTAAGCCAAAGTCAAGACCAAATGCAAATGAGCCAAAATCAAGACTGAATCCAAATGAGACACAGTCAAGATTAAGTCCAAATGTGACAAGGCAAGGCCAAAAACAAAGACAAAGCCAAAACTAAGCCCAAATTCAGACATGGTCAAGACCAAGTCCAAATGAGACAAAGTGAAGACTGAATAGAAACAAAGAGACAAAATCCAAGTAAGTCAAAGTCTAGACCAACTCCAAATGAGAAAGACAAGAATGAGTCCACATGAAACAAAGTCCAGACCAACTCCAAATGAGACAAAGACAAGAATGAGTCCACATGAAACAAAGTCCAGACCAACTCCAAATGAAACAAGACCAAGTCTAAATGGGACATGGTCAATACAGTCCAAATAAGACACAGTCAAGGCCAAGTCAAATCAATGTTCTTTGAACAATACCATAGCAGATCCACTTTTGGATCCCTATAGAACCATTTTTATGACTTCATTGGGAGTAAAATAATCCTTTATTAGTCCCGCAGTGGTGTAAATTCACTTTATACAGAGAATTCTTAAACCTTACACTGACAAATATAACACCAAGTCAGTTTATTTCCCAAACCAGGGTGTAGCTATTTATGCTTTCATGGGATCCTGATAGTTAATTAGGAGGTCTTGGACAAAGCTTGGTGGCTTTGTTACCACAGCAATTAAAAAGGGATTTCGGAAGACTTGTGGTTTATGTGAATTCATTTTTTTCATTGATCAAAGCTCTGACTATGAATATGGACACACAGTTATGTCTGTGTTGCTTCGTTTGCTCGAGGATGCAACCAGAAAGGCATAATCTTCGTCTCATTTGATCACTGATATTCTGTGCACGTCGGTAGGCAGATTAATTCAATACGAGTCTAGCAGGTGGTAATGATGTACAGGCGGCTGCGATAATACAGTTAGGCTGCAGAAGCTCATTAGACCTCGCTTGTCTGTATGTGTGAATGAGAAATAAATAAGACAGAGGTTGGAAGGTGGAGAAACACACGAATATGAACAGCGAGTGGGAAAGACCGGTGCTCTCGCCTAGTGCACTGAATCAGCCTCAATTACCTAATAAAGCCACGACTGCCCACAAAGATCAGATGGTCCATTGATGGGTTATGATATTTTAATCAAATCTAATACTAATAGAGCCATGTAGCTGAAATATCACATCTTGCTGGGTTATGTGGAGATTTACAGTGGTGCTCTACTAATCATTTGGTACCAGCAGTCTGGACATGATGGCAAATCTATGCTGGCCCAGATCTAGCCCACTTTCCTGTGGCCCAGTTACGGAATGGAATGAGGACCAATTCTGGCTCAGCTGGCATCTGCTATTGTCGATCCAAAGCCATTATCAGAACTGATTCAGATCAGCAATGACCCAAATAAGAAAAGTACCGATGAAGAACTAGAGGACACCCAACTCATCTGCAAGGTGGAGCAACTAGGTAGGAGTGGACAGTGTTTAAACACTCCAGCAGCACTGCTGTGTCTGATCCACTTGTACAAGCGCAACACACTAGTATCACTGCAGTGCTGAGAATGACCCACCACCCACATAATAGCTGCCGCGTGGTGGTCCTGTGGGGTCCTGATCATTGAAGATCAGGGTGAAAGGAGGAGAGAAGAGTATACAGAGACACACATGAACTACAGTCTGGAATTAAAGATCTCCAAAGTGCCGTGTGGTCAGTGGAGCTGATAGAGTGGACAGTGAGGGCAGAAACAAGGTATGGAGTGTAGATCTGTATGATTACCCCAGATGAGGACCACTCAGTCAAGGGTCATGTTCAAGAAAATATGCCAGCAGGCCCAGAAACCTTTGGTTTGTTATGTCTAATATCGTCAGTATCAGCTGCAGATGAATTAGCAGAACAAGCATTAATGATGCACATTATCTTCAAGTGCCTTATTAAGCTGTCAGCTGGTTTAGAGAGTGATTTTATATTTTAATTAATCTTAACTTGACACTAAGACAGATGAGAGCTGTTACACTAATCAGAAATACGAGCAACACGCAGTCTAGACATGTGTTTGCAGCGAAGGATGTCCTTGCTTGGGACAATTAGCTCCGCAGGAGGACGAGGTGATCTTTCTGGGTTATTTGGAGATGACCCGCTACCAGCAGGCACCAGCAGAGGTGGTTAGGCCCTGCTGAATATTTTATGAATTGGAAGTTAAAGGCATAGGAAGCTGGTGTAGATACAGACATGCTTGTCATTTCTGACGCTTCAGATCATTTCATATATATATCCTGTTCACGGTGAGCTGTCAGAAAGGTGTGTCCCCTCTGTTAAGGCATGAGTTCCATGATCAATAACAAGCACGGATTAATTGGAATAAAGAGCATTCCAGATAGTGAAAGGAAAAAAAAAACCCTCCTGAATTATTCAGCATGACCTAGAAAGAGGTTTCATCTGCCTCCTGGAGGGATTGGGAAATATTTCAGTATATTGTGTAAGTAAATCTGATGTCCTAATAATGTTGTGGGATATAAAGTACTTTGATCAACTCTGAGAACCTGAGATCCAAACTTTTCACGTTTCATATCTCAGGATGAGAGTAACCTACAGACACGGTACATATAAACTCCCAGACCCTATCTAACCATTGTGTCTGGGTCCAAACATTTGGTGATGAAATATCAGCAGGTAAACTAGGAAAACAGCAATTTATTGATTTAAATCCCAGTTTAAATGCCAAAGCAGCTTCCAGTGCATGTTTACTGCTCTGCCCACGTGTATATGCTCAACCTGCATACAGACTCTGACTGATCAGAGAGAGGGGGCGGGGCTGATGCTCAACCTGCATACAGACTCTGAGAGAGGGGTTATAGAGGAACATGAGAAGGGAGGGGCTGTTTGCCCTCTTTCTAATTATTACAAATAACTCATCAAAATTGTTGCATTTTCAGTTCATTGCATTTTTCTTTTGCTTATAAGCATCTACCACCCATGCCATTTGCCAAGACTTGCCTGTGATGAAGTAGGTTACTTTGATTATGGACGTTGTAGCCCACTTCACGGGTAGTGAAGGGTGAGGGGTCAGAGGCTCCCACCTATGAAACAGGCAGAGGAAAATTGTCCCCATTCAACGATTTTTTAGCAAAATATATATATATATATATAAAAATAATAATAAAGCAATAACTAACCATTCTGACCAACGACTGCAAAGTCATAACTAGGTCAGCTCACTCTGTGCTTCTCCTTCTCACTCAAGTACTCTTATTCTCACTCCTCTCTACACTACTCACCCTCTCTCTTCCTCAGAGCAGGCTATATACTGGTAGCTCCTCCCCCTGGGCTCTACCAATATCAACAAAAGGTAATGTCCACGATACAGCATATAATTGTCGTCGACTTACAACTGTACTCGATAATCGATAATCATCATTACCGTTCTCCACACAGATTCATGATGTCATCTTTAATTAAAACATAGCTACAGGTATTTAACTTTTCACTTCTTTATCTCTTCACCCGTCCAATCCCCCCCTTCCTTCAGCAAGACATGGACTCACCCAGGTAAGTAAAACTCAGAGTCTTTCAGTCTGTTACTCTTTTGGCCCAGGGAGGGTGTGAACCATGCACAGGTAAGAACAGGTATGTATGTGACCTCAGTGTAATGTGTGCATGTGTGTAAGGTTACATCATTACATTTCCATTTGTCAAGTCCAAAAATCTTAAAATCTAAAAATAAAACATAAAAATGCAGATGTAAAGTGCAATATCTCTTTTATTTTTATTTTGTTAAGTATTGTCTTATCGCGCAGTCAAAAATAGAAATCCAGATTCTCAATTTATTGATAAGTTAAACAGGATGTGGTCAGGAGTCCTGTATAATCAGGATCTCTAAAAAGCTTGTCAGCACATGGAAGCATGAAGTGCTTTAAAACCTCTTGGTAGATGTTGCATTGACTCTGGACTTGATAAAACACAGTGGACCAACAACAGCAGACGACACACCTTTTCTAAACCATCACAGACTGAAAACTTCACACTGGACTGCAGACCCCTTGGATCCTGAGCCTCTCCATTCATCCTCCAGAATTTAGAGTTTAGACTCGTAAGATTCTTGATTTCCAAATGAAATGCAGATTTACTTTCATCTGAAAAGAGGACTTTGGAGCTCCGAGCCACAGTCCAGTTCTTTTCTTCCCTAGTCCAGGTAAGATGCTTCTGGCGCTGTCTCTGCTTCAGGAGGGGCTTAATATTAGGAACGCTGAAGGCCTTTCCTGGAGACGTCTGTGAGGGGATTCTTGATGCACTGACCCTAGCCTTAGTCCACTCCTTGTGAAGATTTCCACTTTTCTTGACCATCCTCTCAGAAAATTTCCCCTTCCAGTCATCATTCCACGAATATGCTTTGATACAGCACTTGGAGAACGGCCAGCAATGACCTTTGATAATTTACGTAGAGTCAAAATATTAGGTTTTAAATATTTCACTTTACATTCAACAAATATTACCAATAAAGGGTCTGATATGAGCATTCACAGATGGACCATATCGTGACTGGACCCTGTCAGCCTGGAAACTGCAGGAAAACCTTTAAATGGTATAGAACATTCCAAGCCAAGCCAGGTAGGAAAATGTTCACACAATGGGAATCAAAGGGTCCCCCAGCATTTCCTCGATGCGCCATGTTTTATGTCTTCAAGGCCCTTCAGTCTGCGCTCTCACTCTCTGCCTCGATAAATGTGATGGAAAAAGCAGTGGGAGGTCAGCTAAGCAGAGTTCAAGATAAGAGATTACACTCTTTCTCTGCTCTCCCAGCAGCCCAGGGGTGCTCAACGACCAAGATGCTTTCTGTCTGATTGCCTCAAAAAACCAGAACCAGAATCAAAGTTTCCCCACAAGCAGGCCTTTGAGATTGAACATAATCATGCTGGGACCTGTCTCGAACCAGTTGAGCTGGTACGAGCGTAGGTTTGAGTTCTGCAGCTTGGACTGTTGCTCAATCCCCGGTAATGGATAGAGTTATAAAGAGTGGACAGAGCTCTGTTTGTGGGGAAGGACAATACCATTGTTCTCCCCCTGTCCATAGAGAATAATTGGATAGGTCAGTTGAGAGCTTCAACTTGGTCAGTGGATTTCAATTCATTCACACTGTTTATTATAACGAAGCATCAAGGGTTCTTGGAGCGAGGAACCAAAATCCTAACCGATGTTGAAAGCATGAGACCCCACACTACATGGCCTGAATCAAACACCACATGAACAGGCCCTAACTGATCCAGAATGCAGCAGCATGGTTCTTCTTCAATGTTCCCAGGATGTTAGACCAGATAAGGCTTCAATGAGCCTTTGTTTGTCCTTCCTCTGCCCACTTGGTAAGTCCTCACCACTGATGACCAGGAGATTTGGGCTCCCACTGCCATTTCAGACCCAGTCATAACAAGTTGGGCTTTATCAAAGTGGCTCAGGTCTTCAAGACTGAAGTGGTGTGACACGTAGATGGTGATGTTAACAGAGATTCCGGATCGTCACATTACACAGCTGTCCTGGGATAACCAACCTCATCTGTCAGTGGTCAATATTTAAGGGAGGATTATGCGGTTGTTTTTTGCTCCCTCATACAGTTGTGGTGTGAATTCACTTTTACACCACTGCTGCAAATACAAATCATGCTTTCAGCACCCCCTTGTGGTCAACATGTGCACTTGTTGGCAAGCTGAGAGATAGGAAAGGTAAAGGTGGTCATAGGGGAACGTCTCTGCATTTCACCCACACACACACTGATATGACACATTTACACACTGGTGAGCTCCACCGTTACTGGAGCAGCAACATGATTATTATTATTATTATTATTATTATTATTATTATTATTATTATTGTTACTATTATTATTGTTATTATTATTATTATTATTATTATTATTATTGTTATTGTTATTGTTATTATTGTTATTGTTATTGTTATTATTGTTACTATTATTATTGTTATTGTTATTATTATTATTATTATTATTATTATTATTATTATTATTATTATTATTATTATTATTATGCATGTCCCTCCCACCACCCCACCTGTCATCAGTAAAACCCACTATTTCTGAGACCCTGATACAGCTTCCCTCACAAATACATCTCTGTACAGAAGGAGCCGGTTCTGATTTCTGATTCACGATGCCTTCATGAAGTCTTCTGTCATTCACACCACATTCCTCATCCCTCCCTACCTCACTATATCTTTCCACATGCCAGACTTTTTGTTCTGTCTGTCCATCATCTGCCATTTTTACCTTGACCTTCTCCTTCCTTTTGTATTTATCCCATATCTCTGTCCACACTCACTCTCTCTCTCTCTCTCTCTCTCTCTCTCTCTCTCTCTCTCTCTCTCACTGTCACAGCCTGACACAGTTTGATGCCTTTAACACCACCTTTAATGACACTCTGATGGCTGATACTGATACTGATGTGGCTATACTGAGCTCTGAGGCTGGATTTCATGTTTCTCCTTCATGGTCCAGTTCTGAGCTCTGCAGGACACCTTAACCTCCACCCACATCAAGCAGGTTCACTGGTTTGGTTCTTTTAGGCAGAGAATTAAGACATGTCTGAGATCAGGACAAATTTAGATCTTTATTATTTATCCAGCCATGAATGATTCAGTATCCAGTATGAATTGTTTTCAATTTACAGTAGATTATTCAGTGACTTATCTCTTCCGAAAGATTGTATCTGTTAGGAATTATTCAGTAACCACTGTGAATTACTCAGTATCTACTGCACATTATTCAGTACAATATGGATTATTATTCAGTATCTGCCATGAATTGTTCAACATCTCCTATAGATAACTCAGTATCCACTGTGAATTATTCAATATCCACTGTGAATTATTCAGTATCCACTATGAATTATCAATATCCACAATAAGTAATTTAGTATATACAGTTAATTTTTTAGTCTCTTGTTATGCATTATTCAGTATCCACTGTGAATTATTCAGTGTCCACTGTGAATTATTCAGTATCCACTGTGAATTATTCAGTGTCCACTGTGAATTATTCAGTGTCCACTGTGAATTATTCAGTGTCCACTGTGATTTATTCAGTATCCACTGTGATTTATTCAGGGTCCACTGTGAATTATTCAGTGTCCACTGTGAATTATTCAGTGTCCACTGTGAATTATTCAGTGTCCACTCTGATTTATTCAGTGTCCACTGTGAATTATTCAGTGTCTGTGACAAACGATTCAGTAACCACTATTATAATATAACTAAGGTGAACAGTGTCTGTAGTGCGCACAGCTCCAGGGGTTGTGGGTTCAATCCCCGCTCGGGTCACTGCCTGTGAGGAGTCCGAGCAGGTTTCCTCCAGGTTCTTCAGTTTCCTCCCATCTCCCAAAAATTCACATGGTAGGTGAATTGACCATGCTCAATTGCCCCCTAGATCTGAGAGTGACTGTGTGTGTGCTTGTGGTACCCAGCGATAAACTGACACCCTGTCCAGGGGGTATTCCTGCCTTTGCCTGATGACTCCAGATGGGCTCTGGATTAACCATGACCTTATTCAAGAAGAAGCAGTGACACTGAACAGGTGCATGTTGACAGCAGGAGCATTTGAAATGTTCTCAGAGGTCCACTGCAAAACCAGTTCTCGAGGGCACTGTTTAAGGTTCTGAATCTGGAGAACTTTTGAGGGCTCTGAGAATAAGGTTATTGCACGTATACAAACTCACAGTTCATCATACACACACTTCAGGCTATATTTAATCAGCCTGAACCCCAGCAGGGTGACGCTGCTCGGGCAGCCCTGTGGATGTTCCAGGCTGTGGAGATAATCCTGACACTGGAAGCCCCCGGTGCTGCAGATGGTGGGCACAAGGGGGGAACATTATCCAGCCTTCAGTACCTGCTACTGCTGGAGCATCCAGAGTAGAAGAAGCACAGCAGTGCAGTCCTTCAGGGGGCGGGTGAGCTGAGGCTCAGGGCAGGATGCAGCACTGGTGGGGGTTTGGCTGGAGACATCTTCACACCAGGCGCAATGACAGGCTGAATATACCAGTGACATGTGGATTAGACGTGGCAGACGTGTGGGTGGGTCGGTGGGTGGGTTAAAGGGAGTTAAAATGATGGAAATACAGTCGAACTGTGAATTATAATTTGATGAACGCACATGTGATTTAGGGAAAAATCAAAAAGAGCATAAAGACATGAGTTCAGTATGTTCATATCCAGGCTTCCATCCATATTTCATTCACATCAGCAAGTCTGTTTGAGAATCCTGAATAGCTTGACACAGTGTGTGATGATGTAGGCATGCAGTGTGCACCATGCTAATGTGGGTGTGTGTGCGGGGGTTGCATAATATTTCAATCCTTTTATCTACATTGCTTTTATAGCTCCAGATTAGCTGATTGTCTACATCTTCATTTGACACCAAGGGTTTCCTCCTTGCATACCTGCCATGTTTAGTCTCTTTCTGATGGTAGATGTTGCAGTTGGACATCAACTATGGTGAGAAGGGTCAGAGAAGGATTCTGCTCCTGGGCTGAACTTGGTAGGACGGTCTGACCTGGCCATGTTGGCAGTTGTTTCATTGTAAATAATGTAGCTCCTTGGTTCTCAGTCCTGGTCCTGGAGGACCACAGGTTTTAGAGTTCCAGCACACCTAAACCCACTAATGAACTACCTGATGAGCAGAACTAGATGTGTAACACAGGAAAACACTAAAACAAGCAGGACAGCGGTACTCCAGGACCACCATTGAGAACTACTGGTTTAGTGGACCGTGGAACACCTGAGATCTTTGTGACCCTTAAGCCTTAGGTGTTCTAGGGCTCAGACACTATATGACCAACCTGCTGCTGAACTCAACCAAAGATGCCCCAGAACATATATGACTCATTTTACTTACGAGATGCAGATTAAATATGGATGTACAACAACGTGCTGCATTATTGTTTGTGTCGTCCTGCGCTGTCTCCTTACTTAGATTTAGAAAGACCTCAAAGGATTGTCACCTGGTCAGTTTTCACCCTGGACAGTCTGTTTTTCAAGATGTGCTTAATCCTTTCCACTGAAAACAAGGAAGTAAAACTGAAATACTCATCTGATTTGAACAAATGGTGGATTTATACACCTGCGAGATGATGAGGTACCACATCAGTTTCACCGTTCGGTCGTAAAGCACACTTGAAAGCAGCATTGCTCCAAAGTTCTGTACTAAAATACGAGGTTCTAGTTCTCAGGCAGAGAAGGGTGAGTGCAATTCTCAAACGATGGGAATCATCGTGCGGGTCTGACAGCGAGGGGCTGAGAGTGCTGTTCTGTAGATCTGCAGCTGGATTCTACTGGGTTGAGGAACGAGCAGTGTTCAGTACTGAATGTCTGGACTGTTGTAATGAAAAGGGTGTGTGTATGTGTGTGTGTGTGGGGGGGGGGGGATAAACTGTGGCCATCACTTATTTTTATTTAGGTGGGATGTCAGCTTAGGGCCTCCATACATTTCTAATAATTGTTTTGCAAATGATGAGACAATTTCACCTCCATCTCTCACTACAGTTACGATGACGATCAAATGTCCATATGTTAACAAAATAGTCACATATCATACAATGTATGACCCCGTGTGTGTGTGTGTGTGTGTGTGTGTGTGTGTGTGTGTGTGTGTGTGTCTATGATGTCTGAGAATCCCTGCAGTCACGAGCGTTCACAGCATACTAATGCATTGCTGTCAATAATTCAGTAAAGGGGTCGTTTGCCTGGTGGCTGCTGCTCCATCATCACCCAACTGCACAACATCAGACTGATTAAGCAAGTCCTTCTGCAGATCGCTCAGGACTCAAGGCTATATGATGAATAAAGCACACACAAAGGACCCCGGCCGTGAACGACTCGGATTGCAGGACATTAGGGACACAATCACACTTCGAAGCCTTTGACGCACATTCACTTAAACTCGACCTTTCCTTCCAAACCTACTTGACCGTTTATACATTCGCTCTTTAGCCTTAAATCTGTTACTATGAAACGTGTAAGTGCTCTCTGAAATCAAGACTATTCAAAAGAGTTCGTCCTGCTTCTCCTGGAGGAACAGTTACTGCATTCGGTCACAAGCGCATTGATGTGGTCAGGATGGTGGATGACCTCAACCCCAACTCAACAACTCAACTCAAAAGTGCTGAATGGAGCTCCATCATTCCAGGTGCACTGCTCCACAGCTCAGTACTGGGGGGCTTTATAGCCCTCTGAGCCTCATTACACGTGGTGCCCCTAGGTTCATGTTTCTCTGCTCCAGAGGGTCCTATTCTATTGGCAGGACAATGGGTGCAACTTCATAAGAAGAGGTGTCCACAAACTTTTGGACATGGTGTCCACTTTTTTAGAAACACCACCTTATCTTTAATTACTGGCCACTTTATTAGAAACACCACCTTGTGCTTCATAACTGGCCACTTTATTAGAAACTCCACCTTGTGCTTCATTAATGGCCACTTTATTAGAAACACCACCTTGTTTTTAATTACTGGCCACTTTATTAGAAACACCACCTTGTGCTTCATTAATGGCCACTTTATTAGAAACACCACATTGTGCTTCAGTAATGGCCACTTTATTAGAAACATCACCTTGTGCTTCATTAATTGCCACTTTATTAGAAACACCACCTTGTGCTTCATTAATTGCCACTTTATTAGAAACACCACCTTGTGCTTCATTAATTGCCACTTTATTAGAAACACCACCTTGTGCTTCATTACTGGCCACTTTGTTAGAAACACCACCTTGTGCTTACTTACTGGCCACTTTATTAGAAACCCCTCCAGCAGCACAGGTAAAGGGTAGTGATGGTTGGTTTAATGATGTAAAGGTGTCCCTGAGGTTTCTCCTCTCCACACTTGGAAGTACTCTTTAGAACGATGCTCTGAAACTTTCATATTTCACGAATATAAATATTGTGACATGCCTGCCTCATGTCTGCTGTCAGCACTCGGAGGCAGAGGTAATTTCTGCTCCCGCAAACATTTGAGCGGAGCTTTGTGTGCCCCCGCCTGTCAATCTGCTCCTCACCTCGTGCTGATGAAATAGCAATAGCGCCCGGTGATGGTGACTGATGGCTTGCTGGAATGCGGCTGGTCTTTTCACAGCGGCAGCTCGGGCCCCGGGCGCTCCGAACGCCCCTAAATGAGCGTATCTGCCGAGTCTAATTTGAAATTTTGCAGTGAAGAGCATGGCACACGCCTTTAATTAAATCCGCCAGGCGGTGTGGAGGAAGCGGCGTACACACAGCCAGCATTTGTCTTTCCGATTTGGAGCGAGCAGAGTGGAGACGGCACTGAGACAGTAAAAGCAAATATTTCATTTAAACAAGAACTTTGCGAAGGCAGTCCTACATGATCAGTTATTCTTAGGTAGACTAGATCTATAATTCCAGACTGCAGTTCATCTGTTTCTCTGCAGACTTTATTCTCCTCCTTTCACCCTGATCTTCAATGATCAGGACCCCACAGGACCACCACAGAGCAGATATTGTATGGGTGGGGGTCATTCTCAGCACTGCAGTCACACTGACAGTGTTCGTGTGTGTTGCCCAGGTATGAGTGGATCAGAGACAGCAGTGCTGCTGGAGGGTTTAAACGTTGTGTCAATCATTGTCCTTATGTCCTAATAGCTGGTATCTTCTGCTTTGGCTGAAATAGTGTCAGTTAGATGTTTCCTAAAACCATCTACTGTCTCTGACATTGACTGGAAGAATGATGTTCCCACTCCTCCAGGTGGAATTCTTTCAGCTCTGTGATGTTCTAGTGTCAGTCTTTGTACAGAAGGTCTCACATTCTCCTCAAGCCATGAGATCTCCAGGCCCTGCTGCAGCAAAGCAGCTCCAAACCATGACACTTCCAACCCCATACTTCACAGTTGGTATGAGGTTTATGTGCTCAAATGCTGTTTGGTTTGCGATAGCATGTCTTCTGTTATTCAAGTTTGGATTCACATTGTTCCACAAGTCCTGCTCTTTATCTAGATGTTCTCTGTCCAACCTGAGTCTTTAGATGTTTTTTTGTTTGTTTTTTTGTTTTGGACAGCAAGGCTTTCCTTCTTGCACACCTCAGATCAAACCTGTTTGGTCTCTGATGGTAGATGCTGCACTTTGATTAACTGTGGCGAGAGCAACCTATAGGTCCCAACGACATTTTAGGACTGTTGGAGACTTTGTTACTCATCCTGGGGTCTGCTCTTGGGCTGAACTTGCTAGGATGGTCTGGCAGTTGTTTTGAATGTTCTCCACTTGTTACTTCTTTCTCGAATTGTTTTGAGATCTTCGTAAATCCCTTC
>CM067514.1:28861442-28881442 GCA_034509495.1 Acestrorhynchus altus
CTACGTAACTGTCATGTTCTGTCATGTACCTACGTATGTGCTGCTTTAGGTCTCCATAAAATTAACATGATTGTTTAGTGGATGGATGGATGGATGGATGGGTGGATAGACTAGGTGGATGATGGGTCTATCTATCCAGGCTAGATGAATGAACTTGTGCCTAGGATGGATGGACAGTGTTTCTGCACCAAACCTTCTTCAACACATTATCTGCATTATTCCCAACATCTATCTAGCCGATGGATGGATGGATGGGTGGATGGATGGATGGATGGATGGATGAATGGGTGGATGGATGGATGGATGGGTGGATAGACTAGATGGATGATGGGTCTATCTATCCTATGGAAATGATGATAGGTTGGATGGATGAATGAATGCATGAACGTATGTCTAGGATGGATGGACAGTGTTTCTGCACCAGACCTTCTTCAACACATTTCCTGCATCATCCCCAACTTCAATGCGTGTTCCAGTGTTCCATAACCGTTACTGCCGTCCACACTGTCAGAACCAGGTGTGTTTATGTGTATGTTTGGCCCATTACACTGACATCCAGTACACAGTGTATTAATATGTACCCATATAAACCTCATTACATCCCCCCGGTGGACGGGTCCATTGGAATCCTGTATAAATAAGCTTCAAAACAGAGTTCAGTGCAAGTTTAATCTTTGTTCGATTGTTTTTCACCCGAATGGAAAGCTGTTTAAGATTCCACCTGCCCTTCTCAGATAGGCCCTGGGGGTTTGGTCGCTCTATTAGCGAAAGAGTGTGTCGTCTCTCTCCCTCGGCCCCTTCGAGGCTCGCTCCTCTCCCGCTGTCTCGCGCCGTAAAACCCATTCAATTTGCACACCTCCCTTCTCTTCTCATCGCACATCCTGTGAATTACACTCTGTTCCCGAAGGAACTGCCTGCATCTGTCAAATGCCTTCTGTGCTCGCTCACGCTCTCTCTCCATCTCCACCTCTCTCTCTCTCGCACTCGCTCTCTCGCTGTCCCAGAGCTGTCTTTCTCTGCAGCGAGCGACAGTGAACGAGTGAAGATTTATCCTCCAACACAAACACTGATGTATGTGTGTATTCTTCCTTCCTGTCAAGTAACCCTGCAAGGAGAAGGTGTCTCATGCATGCTGCCAATCAGCATTGTGACGCTGTTCCTTAAACAAAGTGCGTGAAGAAGAACGACATCTCTACCCCGAAGCCGAAGCTGATTGCAAAGATCTCAGAAGACTTTAAAATAATAAGCCCTGACCCAGCTTCTCCATTAATGCTGTTATGAAAGGCGGTAAGCTGGAGTGACGATGCTGCCGTGACATTTGCTAATATCTGGGACAGGAAGACGCTTCCTTGACAGCCTTTCTTACTGAAGCTCTGCTCTGATGTTCCTTCTATTTTCAGAGCTGGTACTGCCGTTAACTTTAAACGAAGTCAATCAAATCCAAACCAACACTTTTAATGGATCGCTGCATGTAGGACACCTGTAGAGTTAAGACGTCTTATTCGTGGACTCTTAGCCTTCGGAACGCTTGCCCGGATTTGTGGGATCATTTTGTTTTGACGTACTTTAGTTCACCAAGATATTAATGAAGTATTTATAGGAGACACATGCCAGATATTGTTACTTCCTAGTCTATTACAATTTGTCTTCAGTTGAGATGTAAATATCAAGCAAATTTAAATATTTGTGTGAGTTTGACCCTGATTTGATTTTTTTGCTTATGAGGACAATCCAGATGTTTTGTTTTGAGCTGAAAATGCAGGACAGTAGTCCAAAAAAAAAATTTTGCATTAGATGGATGGATGGATGGATGGATGGATGGATGGATGGATGGATGGATGGATGGATGGATGGATGGATGGAGGGTGAGGCTAGATGGGTGATGTGTTGGTTGGATAGATAGATGGATGGATAGAAGGATGGGTGGATAGAACAGATGGATGATTGGTTGGATGGAAAACATGGTGAAATTCATACCAATATTTACATCATGTCAAACCACAAACACATTCCACAATATTGGTCTCGGGTTCTGAAAGTTAAAAAAAAAAGTTAAAAAAAAAAGTTGATTGTTATTATAGTAAACCTTTGGTTTATGTTACGGTTACATGACGTAACCCTCCCAGCTCAGTAGACCCTCAGACAGTAAATGATGGAAACTCCCTTTAATTTTACTTCATTGAAAATGTCCTTGCTGATGTATCACCGATACGACCAAGTCCCAGTCAACATTCCCACTGAGGTGTATCATCTTTCTCCTTTTGCTGAGTTCTGCATCTTCACTTCACACCTAGAACCCAGTTGGCATATCCCTTTACACCAGTCTGAGCTTTGAATGGCAACAGCCCTCGAGATTACAGACGAACGGAAGCGACTGCCGGCAAGGTTGAGCCAGGCTTCGGAAGCGCTGCAGGCTTGTTTCTAACACACTAAGGCTGCTAAGCAAATGGACCCATTGAGCCGTGCCAGCATGGAAGCCCAGAAGGTAAGATTTCCATGCCAGGTGATGAGGGAGGCCCAGCGTGGTTTGTGTGGCACTTAGAATGAGGCGTTCATGGCTAGAATTCGCACTGCATCAGGCTGGCATACAACACGTTACCTTCTGCCAGGCCAGCAGGATAGTGGTCCAGCTTCTCCACTAGAACAGATCACACAAAGAGGCGGGTGAAGGGTGCTTGCAGATGGTCTATTGTTGGTCAAGGCTGAGATCAGAATTCCACTGAACGCATGGAAGAAAGAAATGAGCATGAAACACTGACGGAGGAACAGCCTTATGGCTCATTTATACTCCCTTTATGGATGAAAATGAAAATGTTCGTTTCAAATGATGTAACCATCACTGCCCACATGTCTCTATGCATCCTTTACACTGATGTAAACGGTACATCCACAGCTCAGAGTGAGTTTCCATCAACAACAAACAGTCATAATAATCTGTTTACACTCACCTGCTGAAGAATAACCGTCTTGAACTCAGTCTTACAGAGGAGGTGCGTGGACTGACTGACGTGGATGGACTGTTCTGACCAAGCCTCCCTCACCTTTGCATTAACGTTGGTGTCATTGACTGCCATAGACTGTCATTGTCTTTAGCAGTGAATCCAGGTTCTGTTTAGGATTTGACAATGGTGATTTTCAAGCATGGAGGCTTTGTAGTGAGCACTTCAATCCTCCCTTTGCTGTGGAGCGACACTGCAGGTGGGATGATCTGCATACGACAGTCGGTCACCCATGGTAGTGATACAAGGGACACTAACAGGACAGTCAGTGACATGTGCAGGATGTCCTGTGGTTTCCCAGGAATGTTTCCACCAGATTGCAACACTTCCTTGTCCTGCCCGATTCCCATGTTGATCATCAATCAAGCATATATGGAAGCAGCTGTGTTGCCAGTTTGGCAATCCACAAATATGTAGGATCTACAGGCCTGGCTACAACATCTGTGGGCAAATGTCCCACAGGATTCCATATAGAACCTGTACAATTAGTTACTTTTTTATTTTATCCTGAGTTAATAACATTGTTAGGCTGTTTTCACACTGAACACCTGCAGAATGCACGGTGTACTGGTGAAGTGCAAGAGTGGGAGGCCCTCTATTTAGCTCTCTGTAGCTCTCTCTGCTCTCCTATCGGTGGTGTGTAGACTGTACATCTCCCGCGGCAGACTTGTTTACTGCTGTCGTTGCTGCTGAGCTCTGCACAGTGTAAATGCGAAGCTGTCTGGTGCATCCCATTGAAAAAATGATGTCCCCCATTTCTGTCAGTGTCTGTTTTATGTTCTTTTAATACAGAAATGAATAATTGGTCATTCATATATTGTGGATAATCCTGCTCTTCTCTTTAAGTCTTTGAGTGATTTTGTTCCGTAAAGAACCATTTCGTAAAAGAGCTGTGGGAACAAAGAACCGTGGCATGGCATGACCAACTGTGAATTCTCCAGAATGGCCTGCCGCATTCAAACACGGGCTCACTTGGACTTGTTCACGCATACAGCTCCTCTGAATAATGTCCGGAAAGGTTCTGGGTTACAGCACATATGAAAGGGTTGTCAGTGCTTTGTGGAAGCAAAATGAATTTTCTTATGACCCTGGACCCTTTAGTCCAATTTTCAGTCCAAGACATCTCACTTCTCCAGGAAGATGCGGGAGTCTCCCAAAATCAAAAGGGTTTTTTTAAGAGTTTCAAAAATTTGATCAGACTGCAACAACTACCTGACTTCCACAAATGATATAAAATATCCCAGATGATATAAAAATAATATAAAATAGCACTTCTGTCGCATGTAGGGGTCGCTGATACCATCACACAGAAACTTCCAAAAATAAGTTTATAATATTTGACAGGGCGAGACTTTTTGAATGTTGTTCTTGCTGGAAATTAAGGGAACAGTTAATGTAACTTATAGGTCATAAAGTGTCCTGGACAGGAAACTTGTAGAACCCCAGAACTGAATCCTTAAATGAATCATTATATCACAATGTAGAGACCACTCTACCACCACTGGGCAGCCTTGTTAATCACATATTCCATCAATCACTCCATTTCTTTTATTTTGGCTAGCGTTTCCCTTCAATGACACACATACACCAGAGTTCCTCACTCCAGTCCACTGAGCTGAAGCAGATAGATTGCTAACTGTGATGCCATTTGAAAGCAGGGTCATTGTTTCAATTCACTTTTCATTGCCAGCGGAATATGAGAGTCTGTTTACAAGAGACAAAACGAATGCCCCTGTCTTGGGAAGGCCTGTGTGAGTACGGCCTGTGCTGCCACGCGCTGCAGTGTCCTGACTCCTTCATTAGTCAGCTTTACAAGCACTCTGGCACTTTGAACTCCATTTATTGCACTATTACTCATGTCTTCTTCCCAGTCACACCAAGTGCAAAAGGGTGTGTGAGAGCATTTACGCCGATGGAACCAGATCTCATCCCTCTGTGGAACTGTGGAGGAGAGAAGTAGCAGTAAAAGTAGTAGTGTAGATGTAATGGGTCACATCACGTTAAATTTGACCTCTCTTTTGGTCAGTGAGACCGAGTTTTTCCTGTGTTGTTCCACACATGGTGACAAATGGACAGATTTTATTAATTTGTCTTGTCAACAGGATTTCTATAAGCTCTAGGTGGGATCGATCATTGACCAGGGCAAAATGTCATTGTCCATATATTGGCTCTTCATTGATCAAGAGTCAGTACCTTGGTTGGTTGTCACTGGTCACTGGAGCCCCCACTGGGACCCTCAAACAGAATGTGTAAAGAGATGAAGAATAAAGCTCCTGCCTTCGGCAAATGAGTGTATTTACATCCACTCAATAAACCCATAGCTGCCGAAAATCCGATTTTGTGAGTAATCCAATGAACCTGTACATGCATTAGGGCAGGATTTCTCAACCTGTGGGCCATGAAGCACTCTGTAGTGGTCGGCAGGCCGAGACTCTGGGGGACAGAGATGTAATATTTTCTTAAACAAAGACAGAATCATGTGCAAGTATGTAATATGACGGCATGAGTGGACAGATTGTCGACATGGGTGGAGATTCCCAGCAAAGGGCTAGAGAGTCCACAAAAGATCATTGGCATTAACCCAAACCCACTGGAGAAGATACTGTAACACGTATGACTGAACATTGCATGTAAATATAGGGTTAGTACATTGCAAGCAAACTCCCTTCCATGTCACATGGTCTTGGGATTACCCTGGATCATTGAGCATGATCCTAATATCTCCTGGAAGGATAGAGACATTATCCAATAATATAGTAAATGCATGAAACACTGCATTAGTTTATCCCTGGCATCCACGTCATTTGAAAGCCCCTCTGTGCCCATTCTCACTGACACCCCAGTGGAACACACCAAACTCCAAGAGGTATTCAGCAAGAAGAAAGCCTGCAAATTACCTCCTCATTGACCTAAAATGCCCCCTGGAGCACTATTTACCCATATATACATATATATATATATATATATATATATATATATATATATATATATATATATATATATATATATATATATATATATATATATATAACCAATATATATGTGGAATAGATCCAAGAAGCTCTTGGACCATCAGACCATCCACCTCTCCTGTTCTTTGTGGAGAAGAAGGATGTTGGACTAAGGCTGTGTGTGGAATATTGTGGTCTCAGCGAGATGACAAAGAAGTTCCGTTATCCATTTCCCTTAGTGCCATCCGCCTTGGAACAATTCAGAAGAGCCCGTTACTTCACCAAACTGGACCTCAACAGCGCCTATAACCCGGATCAGAATAAAAGAGGACGACTCCACACTATAGAACTTCAGCAGCACTGCTGTGTCTGATCCACTCGTTCCAGATCCACACTAACACACCACCACCATGTCAGTGTGACTGCGGTGCTGAGAATGACCCACCACCCACATAATAGCTGCTCTGTGGTGGTCCTGTGGGGTCCTGATCATTGAAGATCAGGGTGAAAGGAGGAGAATAAAGTCTGCAGAGAAACAGATGAACTACAGTCTGGAATTATAGATCCACAAAGTGCTCCGGTGGGGTCAGAGGAGCTGATAGAGTGGACAGTGAGTGAAGAAAAAAGAAAGGGTTGGCTGATGGGTGCATTCTGAGATTAACAAAAAAAAACATTATTTTGGTGTAATTTGTAGCAAAACCATTGCGAAATGAAGTATTTGGACTAACTGTTTTGTTTACTGTGAGCTACTGGTTTGAGTTGAACTTGAGTTCAGTGCTGAGTGCATTTGGAAAGAGTGTGTTTATCAAAATCGGCTGCTTTTTGACTCGTACGCAACTCACTAAAATGAGCAATAGTTCCCCAGTTCACTTAAACGAGAGGAGTTTTGCCACTTATATCCTACATTAATGCCCCCTTTTTCTATTTTTCACACAGACAACCCTGTGTGTGTTTACTGTTGACGTGATCGTTGACATTCTGCAAATGTCAGATTAATTTTATTTGTTATTAAAAAATGTGCCGAGTGTTAAACCAGGTGCTGTATGGTATCTGCCCCTTCTTTTCACTGTACAATCCCTTCTTCGAGGCATGAGGAAAAGCTCACATCAGCAGCCAAGAGACTAGGAAAGGAGTGAATGAGCGAAACAAGGAGGTCATTCAGTCGGACAGCCTTCATCCAGGCCAGCAATGAACCGATAAAGCTGTGCTAGCAGTGGAAATTAATAGGAGGCTTCAAAGCCGCATGCAGGCCTCAGAACTTCTGCTTGATCTTCCAGCCTTATCGACTTTATCCAACCTTGCTGACAAACACTAGATGTCAAAAAGTGTGAGAGAGCAGTGAGAAAACTATGAGTCGAGCAAGTCAGGGAGTAAATGTCAGCCTAATTTTCATTGAAAGCTTGCAGAAACTGGGCGGCTGATAAATAAGGGGGCTATTATTGGAAAGAGCTGGGTGAGCTCCAGAAGCAACCTTCTGGCTGTTGGGGTGGGGGTGAAGCCTGTGTCATTCGACTCCACCTGTCACACGGCCAGGCCCATCCACCACGCAGCCCGCACTTCGCCTTATTAATTCCTTATAATGAGCGCCCGTGCTGAGAGTTGGCACCCCGTCCCTTTTTTCCCTAATTAATCATTTCCAGGATCCCACTGGTTCTGATGAAGCAGGGGACACGTCGAGTTGATCAACAGAGGCCAGGCTAAGGAAACCTTCTGCTGTGCTCTGTCGACATCGGATTGTGGGTGGGAAACATCTTAATGATTTGTTTTCTTTTTCGGGAAAGCAATTTCCATTTTCAAACGATGGTCTGAGAGGTTCCTCTTCCTCTTTCTTTTCTGCAGGTGTGTCGGATCATAGGGTGCAGCTCCTTGCACCTGTGGAGCAGCAGAACTGTGTTCTTTGGAATGCTGGCTCTCCATTCTTTTGGGATCAGTTGGGGATGAGGTGGGTTGGTGAACATTCAACCTCCTGACCTCACCAACACTCATCACTGAATGCAATCAAATCCTCACAGTAATGCTCCGTATTCAAAAAAATACCACTGAATGCAGGAGAAACAGTGAACGAGCAGGTGTCCCAATATTTTTGTCCATGTATCATATGGAACTATAGATAAGCAACAATAGAGAATATTGTTTTCTATGTTCTCATGCAGACCAATGGCTGGACATTAGCCTGATCCTGATTTGGACAGGATTATACATTCACGGGTTTGTGGGACAGTGTCTTCTGATACAGGTCATTAGACTTCTGTTCAGATCTTCCAGGACTTACTTACTGCTTTGCTCCAAACTCAAACTGCTCTGATCATTTGAGTCATATCTGTGATGCTCCAGCCAGGAGAACTTCTGACATCTTCTGTTAAAAATCAGTGAACTTCTTGGATTTGCTCCAGTTTCCAAAATCAGCCAACCTACCCAGAGAAAAGTTTATTGCTCGAAAGTTGATCTTTGACTCACATGTTGTCTCAGGAGACTTGTTTCTGATCTCATTTACATTTCATTTAGAGACGAGCCTTTATTCAGATGTTTCTCCAAAGCACTACAGAAAAAGGGGAAATGTTTCTAATCTTATTCAAAACTGAGAACATTCAGTGAATCCAGACACTATTCACAGCATTGAAGATCAGGGTGAAAGGAGGAGAATAAAATATGCAGAGAAACATATGAACTACAGTCTGGAATTATAGATCTACAAAGTGCTCCTGTGTGGTCAGAAGAGCTGATAGAGGGGACAGTGAGAGTAGAAACAATGGTATAATGTTTTGGTGATGTGTTCATAACCCTTTGTTGAAGTCCCATTCACCACCACGGTGAACAATTCTCCAAGCATCTCCAAAACCTCAGGCAGGTCAGATACTGGATACTGGTATGCAGTGGTCAGTTCCTACCAAAAGAGCTTCAAGAAAGCACAATGTACAAGGCTCACTGACGCTTATGGAGATCTTTCTTCACAACTTGCAGGGTTGAAGGATCTGCTGTAACGTCAACTTGGTCAGAGCTGTTTTAGTGGTACAAATAGGACCTACACCATATTTGGCAGGTGGCTTTAATGTTATGGCTGATCAGTGTGTGTTTATCTAAATTTGCTGGGTTTGTAAACGGGAAGGTACGTAGATATCCTCAGCTTCTTTTTCAAACTCCCTGCCCGGTATAAACACAGAGGTCATCATTTGCACTCAGCAGTCCTACACTGGCCACGCACCCACCGCTGGGATGGACAATGCTGCTGATAGAAATCAGAGGCTTTGCAAAAGTAATCAATGGTGGACAAACGCAGATGATCATAACCTTTTACAAAGCGCAACCACATACGGTTTTAATGCAGCTTTCTTTTTTTAGGTAAATGGAGAGCCTGCACTGAGGAACGGTGCCGCTGCGCCTTTGTCATCCTTTTCAAAGGGCAAAATCAGACACAAGATCTCACATTCCCTTTCAGATGGGAAGCCCCAAACTCCTCTCCGGCATTGTGCTTTCCCAGTCTTTTGTCCCGTTCTGTTCTCTGTGCAGTCTGATTTTAATTGCCTGCCGACACCGCGGTTTGTCTGAAGGAAGCAATCTGCATGGCGGTCGTTGCAATTATCATCATTATCAATTATCAACCCGATCCGCCTCCCTTTTTCACACACCGAGTTTCGCCGTCACCCTTCTCACCTGTCATTACCTGATACAGATATAACAGAACCCTGTTAGAAACGAGCACGCAAAAAGCTCCCATTAACATCTCCTAGATAAGAGCATGGTACGATCGTCTTCCCGTGCTGGAGGAACATCTCCGCGGGCCTTCGCTATCTCCACCTGACCGATTCTGCACAAGCGGACTTCTCTGGGCTCTGTTCACAAATGTGCTCCTTTATAGTTAGTGTAACATTAAAGCCACGGAGAGACGTGAATAACATTTCCATGCACTCAAAAACCCGAGCGTGTTCCGTTTTCATCAGAGTCGGGTCTAGATAAAGATAAAGAGAGCCTACGGAAAGTTTTATAACAGTGCAATTAATGACCTAATACTTTAAATTAATTGATGGCCTTAATATGACCCACCCAGGACCCACATAATAACTGCTCTGTGGTGGTCCTGTGGGGTCCTGATCACTGAAGATCAGGGTGAACGGAGGAGAAAAAAGTCTGCAGAGAACCAGATGAACTACAGTCTGGAATTATAGAACTATTTTATCAGCGTAATGTTAGAATTACAGCTGCTTTGAGATCTCTGGACACACGTCCAGCGTCTATTTTCCAGTAGAGTGCATTTAATTAACACACGTGGGGAGTGACGGCTATCCCAGAGTGAATTTCTTCATGAGACTGAGGTCATATGGCGAACAAGAGTTCCCTCCAACGTATAAAATGAGTGGCAGAGTAGGGGAAGGCTGAGCATTTGGTGTTTGGGGCAAAGCAAATAGCGTGGTATTATAACAAAGCTTGTGACAGACCAATAAATCATATCCAGCTCTGTTAGTCATTGTTGTCAGTTGTTAGTTAAGTCCCAGCCCTTCTGCCGCTGCCTCTGGAGCAGAGTGCGAAAACCGCAGAATTCCTATAAAATTAGGATTTTGCATAAAAAATAATGTGGAAAAAAAGCATTAAAACCATTGTCATTGTGAACATACTTAAATATGTGGACATTTGATCTTAATTTTAACTGTACTGGTAGATGGAGGTGATGTAACGACACATAAAACTGAAGAAACGTCCCTTAAACATCATTTGGACAAAAAAACAATATTCGATAGAAATGTCATTTTTCTGTGAGGAAAAAGTTAGGACACCTCCACAGCAGCTGCAGGATTTTGGAGGAGCCGCTCTTAATCAGGCCTCAGACATGAGTTTGGTTTGCTCTTGATTGTTGAAGTGAGTGAGATCACCACGGCCAGATCCAAAGAGCTGTCTTCAGACAGATGCAGATGAGTCTGGGAAGAGACTTAAAGGATCTCAGAACAATTCGAAATCAGCTGTGAGACAAGTGCCAACAAGGCCAGGTCACGCCGCCCTACCGTCCTCAGCCCAACAGCAGACGGCGAGATGTGTAAAGGTGCTTCCAAGAGTCCTGAAACTAAGTACAGCATCTATCACTGGAAAATGGCATGACTTCAGAGCAGTGATCACAATTCTCTGGATCAACCGTCACCCTATTCAAGGAGAAGCGGCTAAAATAATGCCTGACTGACTGATATCATCTCTTTTTTAAATGTATATATGTTTGTACAAAACGCAGATTTTAGAGGAGAAACAAATATACAAAGAAATAAAGTCATGTTTATTAGTTCAATTGATTCAATCAATACAATGAGCAAAAAAGATGAATCAATGACAGTTACAGTCAGCAGCCCTGATTATATATGACGATGACATCCATTCATCCATCCATCCTTCCATCCATCCATCCACTTATTCCTGAATAGGGTCACGGGGGAGCCGGTGCCCAGCCGGCAACTCTGAGCATAAGGCCAGGAAACAACCCTAGACAGGGCACTACTCAATCGTAGGGCTCTCACACTCTCACACACACACACACACACACACACACACACACACACACACACACACACACACACTAAGGGCCACTAACCCAGGTCACTGAACTTCATTTGAACTACATTGAGGAACAGAGGGGATAAAACTACACTCATAACTGAAGAAAAGCCTTTTAACATCATTTGCTAAACATGATGAATAGAAATCCAATGTTCGTGTGAGCGACGGTTAGGACCCCCTATGACCTAATACACCGTAACCGCGGGTATTTCCTCCTTTGGCTAAAACAATGTTAACTGCTACCTTCCCTGATATTGTCCGGAAGAAAGCTTTTCCCACTCCTCCATGCGGAATTCTTTCTGATGATTCAGTGTCAGTCTTTGTACAGATGGTCTCACATTTTCCTCAAGCCCCCTCTGATACAGCCAAGATGCTGCGGAGTGGAACCGTGTTCTCTGGAACGATGGAGCTCCATCCAGTACTTCTGCAATGAGTTGGGGATGAGGTGGGGTGATGACCATCCAACATCCTGACCTCATTAATGCTCACCGCTGAATGCAACGACATATCCTCACAGCAATGTGAGGACAGTAGAGACAGATGTCCCCGTACTTTTATCCATGTAGTTTAGTAGGTAGCATGTCAACAGTCAGATCTTGAGGCTGAGGACCTGCTGGAAAGTGGAGATTGTAAAATGTCATTTGGTGGTGGGTTTTAAAGAAGATGCCAGTGGATCTTTAAAGGATTAGTACTATTCAGATGAACAATGAGGTGCAGCAGCGTGTCTGTAATGAAGTATTGGGGATCAATACGACACGACACCACTAAACCAACCAACGTTTAAACTAATGTAAACACACGCATTCAGTCTGAGTGTCGGGTGGAGAAACAGGATTTCTGATTGGACGTCAGGACTTTGGTAAGCATGTAAAAGTATCAGTAGGCAGTTCGATATAAAGCTAAATCAATGACAATCACTGATTTACCATTGCTTTCACACACACACACACACACACACACACACACACACACACACACACACACACACTCTTTGATTACTATTTTCAACACCATTTCTAGCCTTTTGAGTTTGGAGGCATCAATTCTTATAAATTAATCCGTTAATGTAAATTAGTCATGAATCAGACACTGAGAGCGCAGGTCTTGTTGTAGTTCACTGGTCTTCATACAGCACTTCATCGACGAGCATGTCACCGTCGTCCACAGGGACCTCTTTACACAGCTGCTCTTTGAAGGCCAGCGCGATGGTGTAGGGCTTTCCTTTAGGATGCCTCGCGCAGCGCTGCAGGTACGTATCGTAGAAGCCTTTTCCTCTTCCCAACCGGTTTCCGCCCTGATCGAAGCCGAGCCCCGGCATCAGGATCAGGTCCAGTCCACCTGTACAGAGGTCAGAGAGAGGGCAAAAGGTTTTAGCAGCAGCACCCTCTCTCGGGTATCAGAATATAATCGGACCCTCAATGAAGCAGTACGGGCAGGATGATGCACAAAGGCAGGGCCAGTGGCACCTGGACAGCAGCCAGGGTTTAAAGCTCAATTGCTCCATCAATAAATGATTTAACCCCAACTTATTCTGTAATGGATTCCCAACACTGCACTGTGATGGGCTGGAAACATCTACAGCAAAGAGGAAGATCCATCTAGTGGTTTACTCGGATACTGCACCTCCATAAGAGCAGAAACCAAGGGTATTAGAGGTCAGTTTGTCCCCCGTTTCTGATGTACAGCCTCGATTCTTCTGGGAAGGATTTACACTAGAGGAAACATTGCTGTGAGGCGGATTTGTTTGCATTTAGCCACAAAAAAAAGCACTAGTGAGTTCAGGTACTTGTTGAATGAATAGTTCCAAACTCCAAAATGTTGCATGGAGCTCCATCACTCCAGAGATCACAGCTCTTCTGCTCCACAGCTCAATGCTGGGGGGCTTCAGACCCCTGTAGCTCACACTTTCAAAAAGATATGCCACATGAATTGTCATTATCTTGCATAGCCATTGGTCTGCATGTAAAAATCTGCTATGGAGGTATAAACACACACACACACGAACACACACGAACACACACGAACACACACGAACACACACGAACACACACGACACACACGCACACACGCACACACGCACACACGAACACACACACATCCTGGCTGATCAGTCTCAAATATACCAATGTCAGTGTGACTGCAGTGCTGAGAATGACCCACCACCCACATCATAGCTGCTCTGTGGTGGTCCTGTGAAGTCCTGATCATTGAAGATCAGGGTGAAAGGAGGAGAATAGAGTCTGCAGAGAAACAGATGAACTACAGTCTGTCATCTATATAAGAAAAATCTGACCCTTCCACTGTGACCTTCAATCAATGACTCAGCTTCAAAACTTTAAACACTACATTAAAGATTGATCTACACAAGACCATCAGAACCGTGGTTCTGGGAATGATCTGCAGCCTATTCCTTCATGTCCTTCTCAATGTTTTAGGCCCTTGATGTAATAATACACTTGTCTTCAGGGTTTCTTCATAATTCATAGAGGCAGAAGAGGCATTCGGTATATATATATTTTTCAAAATGACACGGGGAAGTACACACCGTCTGGGAACTGGGAAAAATCCCTTAGATCCAAAACGAGCAAGGAAAATGGCTTATGAAGCACGTACTAGAAATATTCGGGTTTTATGCACTGTAGGGGCTGCTGGGAGCGCGTGGAGGCAGTAATTGGCCTGACCTGCTTTGAACCCATTGAAAAAAGCAGGTTGGAAAAAAACTGGATTTCATCTGCCCTTGCCCTTAATCAAGCCTGTGCCTTCATTAATCACCATCATAATGGGTCCTTAAATGATCTCATTGCTTTTCTCTCTTTATCTCCATTCTCCTCCAGGCCTCTTCCATCGACAATGCTCCTCTCCTCTCTTCATCATCTCTCTCTCTCTCTCTCTCTCTCTCTCTCCCTCTCCCCATCTCTCTCTCTCTCTCTCTCTCGCTCCATCTCTCTCTCTCTCTCTCTCTCTCTCTCTCGCTCCATCTCTCCCTCTCTCCCTCAGCAGCTGAAGGAAAATAAAAGCCAGTTCGGAGATGCCGTGGGAGGCTCCAGCAGTCATAGTGATCCAGGATCGATCCCACGAGTGAAGTGTAATGTGAACCCAGCAGGAGGAAAGGTGGGAGCTTTCACCGTTGGCTTGTTCTGCACCGTGTTATTTGAGAATGGTTCATAACCAGGTACCAGCACGGCCATAAGTATTGGGACACCTGCTCAGTAAAGAGTGTTACTCCTGCTCTGGAACATTAGCTAGTTAACAAGCAAACACACGACTCCACAGACTAGAGGCCATATACATCTACAGCCAAATGTTTGTGGAACACGCCTTCTAATGTTTGGATATGACACTGCATTTAACAAGTGCTTTCAGCTACTTTAATCTGCACCCACTGCTGACACAGACGTGCAAATGCACGCACAGTGTACATCCTAGTCGCTGGAGCTGTCGCTTATTGCTGCTCTCAGGTGTGGGATAAAAGGGTATAAAAAGCCCCCTGGGATTGAGTAGGAGCAGTGAGACAGGTGTTCTGTGGTACTTTTGGATGAGCTGGGGACGAGGTGGGGTGGTGACCATCCAATATCTGTCACTGCCTAATGGTCTTGTTGCTGAACAGGTCAAAATTCCACAGCAATGCTTCACATTATTCTTCTGAATCTCGCTGCACCTCGCAGGTATTTAGAGGCACTCCTGCGTGCAGCGCCATCTTACTAAGGGCTTAAGTTACTAGCACAAAACATGCATATGTTGCATGTACTGATGTTTTAGCTTTTAGACATCAGTTGAATATTAATATTATTGCTAGATTTCACAATGCATGGACCAATAGAAATGCTCCACATATATACTAACACAACCTGTCTGGTATTCGGTCCTGCCTGGGTGTTGGTGTTATGGAACATATTTATGGATGATTCTGGATAAGAGTGAGTCATACAGTGTCAGAAACCACAAGTGAGTCTATCATAGGTCTCTGAACAGCCCCTTATAACCAGCAGTTTGGGGGTAAATGGGGGAAGGCCAATGTCCTAATCTATAAGTCCATGAGTGCCTGGACAAACCCTGTCACAAAGCGATACATAGAGCAGGAACAGATCAACAGAAGGACAGAAATAGCTCTGTTTCAGATGATGTGACCTGTGGACAGCACTCGGTTAATCTGAGTTCTGTACTGAACAGTGTGCTTCCAGTGGGACGGTGTTCAGGCTGTAATTGCCTATTCAGCGGGAATACACATACGCTCAAATGTTTTCCCGGCATTGTGTAACCAGCGTCCCTCATTTACCGCCACTCTGCAGCTAGGCCTTAAGATGGACGGTGAGGAATCGGCTGTTAGTGCCAGATTAAATGGCATTCCTGGGCTTCTAATCAACTACAGCGCAAACAGAGAGGGTTCAGGGCATCCATCCATCTTTACAGACTCATCACACAGATGTATGAACACACGAACACACACACACACACACACACACACACACACACACACACACACACACACACACACACATGCACACACACACATCCATGTTAAAGCAGTTGGTCCAGAAACCAGCCATAAAGCATGAGCTATAGTGGTCAGACACACAGGGTAACACTCATTTTCAGTGCGGCTCAGCATTTACAACTTAAAGGGACAGAAAAAACTGACTACCAATAAACCAAAGTAAATAAAAATTAAACTAAAAAGCACATGCGACTTCAATAAAAAAGCATAATTTAAAGAACAAGATTTAATAAAAAGAAGTTGGAAAAATTCAAATAAAGGTCAAACAATAATTTATATAAATAAGATGTAAAAATATGTATATGAAAGAAATAAATTCATAAAACATTAAAAAGTTATTATTATTATTGTATTATTAATATCAAATAATAATAATAATAATAATAATAATAGTATTAAATTATTATAACTAAAAACAGAAATTAAGAGTGCTGACTGTGTGAATCCATAAGTGAAACAAACACACACACACACACACACACACACACACACACACACACACACACACAGTAAGTGTAAAGCACTAAGAGATTTTTACAGCGGAAATTTCAGACCCCTTTAAAACAGATGCAGCTAAACAGAAATAGGGTGAAGAATTTCTCATTGTGAAGAAAGTAGTTGAGATCTTCTGAGCTGGTCTGAAGAACAAAGTTTGGTTCCAGATCTCTCCTGGAAGCCCCCCAGCCAGCACGGGTTCAATTCCATCAGCAGCACATGTGATTTAACACCACTAAGCATTGATTTACTAAACCAGGTGTTGATGAGAGACTAAACTCATACTAGAATCCCATGAGGAGCTTTGGAGACGTTTAATGAACACAGTGATGGAAAACCACAACTTTCTGTAGGAACGTTATTAGTGTTTATTCTGATATCAGTGTTTTACTGAGGAAATAAACACTCACAGACCAGATCAGGAGCGTTTTCATTCTCATCTACACAGGGGGTCTAAAACATCTGTACAGTACGATATGTCTCACGCACATCCACCCATAACAAACCACTTTAAAGGATGGGACCCCTAACTAGAGATGGGCAATAGTGTTCTTAGATCACGGGCTAAACGTTTCATTTAAAAGAGCATAAGCAGTCATGCTGAACTGGATTTCGAGAAGAACATGGTGTTAAAAGAAATAATTAAGGACAAATCGTGCCACGTGGTTTTATACCGTGGCACTTTAAAGTGTGTGAACCCTTTAGAACTTTCTATATTTGCCCCAAAGCCAAAACCTGTTTGTCTCCCATTGACTGAAAACACTTGACTCTAATTTCACCTTCAAATGATTTGTTGGTTCATACACTTTTGCCCCTCACAGATTTGTAATATTGGATCTCAATAAATAAATGAAACAGTTTTAGGACTTTTATTGTGAAAACCCATCAAGTTTCAGCTCATCGAATATCCTAAAGGGGTCACAAACTTATAAGCACTGTATATATGCCAGATCACCCAGGCAAACCCCAGACAACCGCGCAGGAGCTGGCAGTCGAACAAAACCGCCTCATCCGTTAAACAGCGGTGAACAATGTATTTATCTCGGTATATTTGAATGATGTGAGTTCAGGGCTTGGAAGTGACAAACCGTGACCCTCAAACACTTCGGTTCTTCCTCCCAAAGAACATCCAGCAGAACCGAACCAGTGGAGTAAAACGGGACAAAATCAAAATCCCCCAACTGTTACATCATAGTCGTATTTACATATTTACACACCAACATTTACATAAACCACACCCACCAGTGAAAGCCTTTCAAGACTAAGTGCAACAGCTGGGTTATGTCAGTAGAAGCACATCATATTCCACAAGCCCAGAATATGAAAAGGAGTGCATCTCTAGATAAATAACAGGGTAAACAGGTCTGAAGAACATACGAGTATTTGTCACCTCCACAGCTGCGGGGCTTTATACCCCACGCCTGGTATTAGACACGGTGCCAATAGGTTCACGTTTGTTTATCTGCTCCAGTGAGTCCTATTCTATTGGCAGTACTTCTCTACAAGGACTTCACAAGCTGTGTGTGCATTTGCACATCTGTGTCAGCAATGGGTGAAACCTAAAGTAGACGAATGCATTCATCAGAAGGGGTGTCCACAAACATTCGGACAGACAGTGTAGATCCATCCATGTTAAGGCAGCTCAGCTCAAAACAGTAATGAGGCAAGGAGCATGTGTTCACACACACACACACACACACACACACACACACACACACACACACACACACACACACACACACACACACACACACACACACCTCACCAGTATGCCCTTACTGCCCTCTCCGTAACAGTGAGAGCAGTTTAAAGGTAAAGTCTCCTTTGGTGCGAGAAGCTGAGAAAAACCTTCAGCTCAAGGTCACCATCACACTCTCACACTGAGGTGGTATCACCACGGTTACACTCTCTCCCCTCACACTCTCGCACCCCGTGGCGGCTGGCAGAGTGACGCTGGCTCGGGGCCCTTTGTGTTACACTGGTTATTCTTTTTCCCCTCCTCTCAGTATGTCTGTCCATCCAGCCCTCCCTCCTCTTCCTCCTCTGTCCTTCAGCACAGTAAACTCCGGTTTAGTGCAATTAAAGGGCAGCAGCAGTGAAGTTAATGAAAAATGCATCAAGCAGAGTCTGGTATCGGCTTGTGTGAAATTCAACAGTGCATGAAAAATAACGTCTGATTACAGAGAGGCGTCGCTCTGACTCACTTTATATTCTGCACCGGACCAGAGCCCAGCACTGGGGCCACTCTTCCTCCGTTCACTCCAGCGTTTTTACCTCGACGTTGTTTCCTTCCTCAGGAGAAACACAGAAATGAATGCGGGAGGCAGGAATGTTGATTATGCCACCTAATTCGCAATTTGAGATACCATACAGAGCGTTTCTACGGTAATGAGAGGTTTTACCTTCGTCTAAAAATGTCATTCACTGCAATATTGTCTACATACACCTGCTAATGTATCATAATATATTGTCAAAGGAACTGCTGAATGTCAACCCTGTTTATGAAAACAGAGGATTCCCGAGGTCGGAATATGCTTACTGTGCAGTGTGCGTGTAGACTGGACTGAGCTCGGTCAATTTAGGCCTGTTTATTAACGTGTCCTGTTTTATTAAATATTAAACATGGAAGGTCACTCAGTTCCCTCGATCGAAGAAACTATCAACACCATGTTTTGGGGGACAGATGTGTTTAAATGGACTGATTCCTGAGATTCATCTGTTACGAAGTTGGTGATAAAACCTTTATGTTCAGCAACAAGCTTCATTATTATTATTATTATTATTATTATTATTATTATTATTAGAGAGATGGTCATGGGGAGAGATGGAGGACCTTATTAATGCAAAATATAATTATTAGAAATGCCATTTTTAATAAATACATTTTTAATTGATGTTCTTCTGCTTCTCTCCTTAGTTGGGCTGTTCTAGTCAGATCTGCCGGAGTCACTCGCCGCACTCTGCTCATGTTTACATTCTCTTTTCTCTTTTTGAACATCAAACTAATTCATCTCTGTAGCCTTTCTGAGTTAATGACCCACCGGCCTGAACTGATTAGGTCCAAACCTCAAGCTCCTCTGCACCATCTGAGAAGGACCCCAAGCTCCTCTGATACATCTTTACATTGGCTTTCCACCTTCCATCTACTGGACCTGGACTAGTTTCCCACCCTGCCCTGGACCTGCTCACCCACCATCACCAACTATGTAAACATCTACTGTTACTATTATGTCCACCAGCAAACTAACATTACTTCAGTACCTGAGTAATAGAACAGAGGTGTGAGGGTCCAGTGTCCCCTAACTGTGTATAAGTAGTTTGACCAGAGGATGGTTGTCCTCCCCTTGTGAGCCTGGTTCCTCCCAAGGTTTCTTCCTCCAGCTCTGAGGGAGTTTTTCCTGCCACGGTCGCCCTTTGCTTTGCTCACTCAGGGAATCTGTCTCTCATCCTTTCTTCCTGTTTTAACCTTTTTATTTCTCGATCTCTGTGAAGCTGCTCTGTGACAACTTCAGCTGTGAAGAGCTC
>CM067514.1:28886442-28891442 GCA_034509495.1 Acestrorhynchus altus
GGGTGTTCAAACAGCTGCAGAGGAAAGGATTTCACTGCTTTATTACAGATAAAGTCCCGTTTGTCCCGTCTTCACAGACAACAACACAACGACTATCTGTAATATTTATTGTTGTACTTCATAATTAACATTTCATACTTTCTACCCTCACTGTCCACTCTATCAGCTCCTCTGACCACACAGGAGCACTTTGTGGTTCTATAATTCCAGACTGTAGTTCATCTGTTTCTCTGCAGACTTTATTCTCCTCCTTTCACCCTGATCTTCAATGATCAGGACCCCACAGGACCACCACAGAGCAGCTGTTATGTGGGTGGTGGGTCATTCTCAGCACTGCAGTCACACTGACATGGTGGTGGTGTGTTAGTGTGTGTTGCACTGGTACGAGTGGATCAGACACAGCAGTTCTGCTGGAGTGTTTAAACGCCTCAGTGTCACTGCTGGAGTGAGAACAGTCCACTAACCAGAAATGTCCAGCCGACGGCGTCCTGTGAGCAGCGTCCTGTGAGCACTGATGAAGGACTAGAAGATGACCAACACAAACTGTGCAGAAACAGATGAGCTTCTGTCTCTGACTTTACATCTACAAGGTGGAGACACTTGGTAGGAGTGTCTGATAGAGTGGACAGTGAGTGGACACAGTGTTCAAACACTCCAGCAGCCCTGCTGTGTCTGATCCACTCGTACCAGCACAACACACACTAACACACCACCACCATGTCAGTGTGACTACAGTGCTGAGAATGACCCACCACCCACATAACAGCTGCTCTGTGGTGGTCCTGTGGGGTCCTGATCATTGAAGATCAGGGTGAAAGGAGGAGAATAAAGTCCTCAGACAAACAGGGGGGCTTTATACCCCTCTAGCCCACCTGGCATTAAGCATGTCTTAGGTTAAAGTGCTCCAGAGTCTACTGGCAGCTGTTCTCTAGAGGTTCTAAATAACTATTAATACAGGATCTATAATAATAATAATAATAATAATAATAAGGGGCCCACATGTGCTGCCCACCAGGGTCAGTGATGGGACAAGGAGGGGTTGAACATCTGGTCTGTCACACTGGGTCCTAGATGGGACCTATGCTAGATGGGCTATCCAACCACGGGGGACATTTGGGAAGCCCAACTGAGTCCCGAGAACATGTACAAGCCCACCTAGAACCCACCTGTCCCAGGTTTCACCCACGTGATCAGGCTGACTGGGAAGAATCAAGGCTTTTGGGAGCATGCGGGTGTGCTGACCTACTCTGTTTACTCAGTCACTGACCTCCTGCCCACCATGTGAACAGTATGGACATCAGATTCCCACTATGGGAATGCTGCAAACTCCAAGCCATCCCAGTCCATACAGCATTATCATAGTGGGAATCTGATGTCCACATATGGTTCCCATAGTGAGGATCGGATGTCCATATATGGTAAGTCACACTGTACACATGATGGGCAGGAGGTCAGTGACCCCTCAGCTCCTTTACCTTCTGACAGACGAGCAGAGACTGTCTGATCTTCTCCTCCTCACTGAGGGAGCCCACCCTCCTCTTCATCTCCCCTCGTAGCGCCTGTTTGGCGGCTCTCAGGGCTGTCATCGTTGGGACTGGAGCGCTGGACCAGTAAACAAAGTAAAACACCAGTAAACAAAGCGCAGGGACTGCGATCTTTAACCTGCAGCTCCGCACACGTGGGCCCCGGACTCGCTCTAATCCGCAATCTAGTGCACTTTGAAGGGAGCACTGCGGGCGGCCATTTTTAGTGTCTGTCCTCAAGAGCAGGAAGCGGACTCACAGAAGGGGGCGTGATTTCTAAGATTGATCTGTCCAATCAATACAGTCTATTTTTTTTATTTAAATTTATTTTATAACATTTATTTTTTCATTTGAACTGTTTTTAATCCCATGAAAATCTTTAAATCACATTTATTTTATTTCATTGACATTTAAAATGTGATGACTTCAGCTGGAAACAAGTGCATTTTAGCTGTATTTTAGACAATCACACAATGAGACCATAGCTTGTAGTTTGTAATGATGTGTATCATGTCTGTCAGTTGCTCTGATCCTGAGATATGAACCTGGTGATGAAAATGCCACACAACGTGTGGACCTTGGTTTGGAAGAGTTTAGCCTGGGATCTTGAGACACTCCTGACATATATCAGTCCACTGTCTTAACTGTTCGCCACTGCTCCAATCTCAGGCCATCAGGATTATTCTCCTGTGTATTAAAGCCAACTAGGATCCAGGGATGGAGCGGCCAAGGGGAAAAAATCCCAGAGGGGCCCAGTGGATGTGGGCTGCTGAGAAGTTGAAGGCTCAATAAAACACACAGCACCCCCGACCCCCACGGTGAAGAAAATTTGCCCCACTTTCCTCAGTAAACAAAACATCTTGTTAAATTGGTATTCACAAAAATTCTCCCAAGAAAATGCTGAGCAAAAGACACCAATGGATCGCCAACTTTGCCCTCATTGGGTCAACAGTGGTCCAGTATCTCATTGCTATCAGGTGCTGCCTAATGATACATTCCCACTTGAAATTTCACCTCATGGCATCCATTTAATTTCAATGGCCTGTTGCATGCACGCAGAACTGGGCTTACTCTTCTGGTCAGCGCAGCCAGACCAGCAGCTTTATGGTCACTGACATGAATCTGCATCACCGAAGTTCACTCAAAATTAATTTCAAATGCAGGAAAAAAACAAAATGTTTCAATATTTTTTAAACAAGAATTGTGTTGGATATTTCGTAAAAATCATTGAAAAATCATATGCTTTTAGAGATGTCAGTGAGGGTCCCTGATATACCCTCACTGTGGATGGTGGGAGGCGAAGACCATTGGTGCACAGAAACATCATAAAAACATCAACTCAATACTTTTAGGAGAATCTGATGTAACGTTACTACATCATCATGTAACCAGAGTCTAAAATAGAAGCTTGACATGCATTTCTCGGGTATAATCACACGAAACCACTAAATGACGTTCACAAAGGCAACACTTGGGAAAGCAGCAGTTGTGCACAGACGCTTCTACTGTGTAATCTTTTTTTGCCAACTTGAAAAGCAGCACTGGAATTAGGGTGGCTCCTTCACACACTACTTGATTTATACTTGAAAATACTTGATTTATACAAAAGTTTTGACATTTTGTATATCGTGTCTTGCTTTTTTCATCAATTTCGATAATAACTGTGGTCTAAAAAAGCAGAAACACTAACATTACTACCGTGGCGTTATCACCCCCAGACACAGCCCTCGTTCAGAATCACTAGTGCATCATTAGTGTGCTGGCCTCATTTGCACTGTCAATCCAGTTTGACCTTTTGATCTTGGTAAGCCATTTCCCCTCCTGTCTGTTTCTTTGGGAAGTCTATAGAATAATAAAATGATGACACTTTACCTCCATGGCACAAGTGCCAGTACAATTTACTACCATTGCCCTTTAACCCATAACCACTCTGGTTTGATGCCTTGTTGCCCAAACTCTCTCACAAGGCAGTTTAAAGGTGACGGCCTCTGTAACCGAACCACAAAGGCAACACTACTCTGTGATGTGGACAAGGTATCGACAGCTGGCTGAAAGATGCTTTAATTATTATGATTATTTTATTTTATTATAAATATGAATATTACAGATATTTAAATGTGAGTATCACAGGATCTGACGGGGTCTCGTTAATTTGTTTATTATCATATGGTGAATGAAAGTACGTCCAGCTCCTCCAGGTCTCCTCTAAGACCTTCTACGAAGACAGGAAAGCTGAATAGGGCATGCACCGTCTCTGTAAGACACAGGAATTAAAGTATGGAGTGACGTAAAGACTTGGGATGACTTCATTGTCCGCCCATGTCTGACGTCAGATGTTACTTGGGGGATGGAGGGTGACAACAGGGGCAAACAGGCAGTTTGTGGGTGCGGGTGCTGCTGGGAAAGACGTCCAGCCCAAATGGTCTGTTGACAACCGTCCAGGAGACATTTGTGTCCTCATTACAGTGCCGGATCGAAGTTAGTGGGACTTGTTGACGCCGCGGAAGTTTTCCTGGAACAGCTGTGAGGAGTCCGGGTGAGTCCGGCTTTGCTCTGATTTCGGGTTTTAAACGCAAAATCAGGCGGATTAAAAGATCCCGATCCGACGTTTAGGGGCGGAGACGCTGATTGAAGCCGTGCTCGTTCATATTATGAAGCGTTTTCGTGTTAAATAGTCGATAAAAGCTGGCAGTCCAGGTCCGTGATGTGAAACTCCGCTACGGGTTTTTGGTTCGGCTGCAGAAACGGCGCCGCTCTGCGGAGCGAACGCTGCGGCTGGAATGAAAACCCGACCCGGATTTCCATTTCGATAGGTTCCGCGACTCGTGATTGACGCAGCGCTCGTCCAATCGTGGAGCGCCAGGGGGCGTGGTTAGGCAGGGCCTGACCAATAGTATTGAGTGGGTGGGGCTTGTGCTTACATTTGGATTTATTATGTGTTAGGATGTGTTGTGAGTAGTGGTGTGTTATGTTCTAGTCTAAGTGTTGTTAGAGAACGTGAGTAGCGAGTTATATACCAATGAGACCCTAAGAAAACCACACCAAGTTATATTCAAGATTAAAAACTGTATTAATATTAACAAATATTTACAAATCACACAGACCTAACAAACACAAGAGCCATTTCTCCAGGGGTAAGCAAACACCGAAACAACAAACAAAACCCAACACTAACTCCAGACCCAAAACTGTCTGTAAAGTAAAAGAAACAAAATAAATGACAAGAAAACCTAACTCCCTAACTAACCCAAAACCAGGATAAAAAGGATATTTACAAACATAAAGGGCACTTACCCCCTTCTGGCAAGAGTGATACCAATATAGCCACTATTTACAAAAAGTCACACACAGAAATACACACAGTACTTTACATCTGACTATTCTGGCGAACATACATCAAGGTGTTTACACAAAGCTACACAAGCAATGTCAATTCACAAACCAGCATGGAGGAGCAGGGCCTTCTGTCTTGAGTTT